>JANTPZ010146230.1:0-12696 GCA_025593235.1 Vachellia pachyceras
CTATTTTGCCCTTACTTTCTCTACTTTTCCAAAATTACTATTTTGCCCTTACTTTTGATACTAAAAGACCTTTATGCCCTTGGTCTTTTATTAAATGACATATGGGTCCCTTTCTATAAGGTTTCCCATCCTCACATTGCTCTAGGGCAAATATACTTAATTTTGGAATTCACACAGAACTCCGTGCCTGAACTTCGGCCCTTAGTCTTTCTTTCTTTTTGAGCTTTCTACTTTTCGTCTCTAATTCATCATCATAATCATCATATTAGCCTTTATTTCATTTAGTATGAAATTATGGATATTACATAAATTCCATCATGAGCAATTGGTACTTCAAATATTTGCGGTTTCATTTCAGGATCTCTGAAAAAGATTATAAGAAAGCAGCTCTGGAAAGTTTGCCGCGGCACAATCATGTGTTCGTTACGGCCAAAGTTCAATCAAGCCAACAAAGAACTCTAGGGAACCGTGATGAAACCTCAAGTTCGCCACTGCGAATATCACATGTCAGCACCAGAATTTGCTCCAAATAGAAAATAAACCCGACCCGTCTCCTTGGCTCCGACCTAGGACGATTAGAATAGCCTCATTAGGGTAATTTCGAAGGAGGTGTGGAGGGAGGAGGCAGAACACACTCACACACATTTTCTCTCATCCTCTCTACTCTCAAATCCCTAACTTCACCTTCATCTCACCATCAATACATCATGTACCTTGAATCATCCATTCGGAGCCCGATTCCGCATCACATGAGTAGCTGAGCATCTCCTTTCCTCTTGAGGATGAAGACGGTCTGAGTTTAAATTTTCGAAAGGGGAGTACTTGTTTTCAATCTGTATTTATGTTATAGATTACTTGGATTTTGAGTTATAACTTGTAATTTGTACTTAGATACTTGGTCTCGGTCGAGCCAAACTTGGATTATTTGTGATTGAGTTTGTTTTGTGAGTGAAATGGTAGAATGAAGTCTCATTTCTACTTATTTAATGAAATCTTCGTTGTTCTCTTTAATCTTCCTAGTTGTGCTTGATTTTAGAGGCAATGATGTGTTGAGCTAAATTTTTCACATTGCGACTTCCGTATACACACTAAGTGTTTTTAAAGGGTTTCATGGAATGGAGTTCATTACATGGGATCCTTGACCTAGCGAGTTGTTGGGGTTTTGATTATGAAACTTAGTGCAAAAACGAATACTTTCCCTAATCTTTTGCTAACTATGATGGCTGAATTCATTTTCAAGAGGAAATCCACCATCAAACACTTTTTCACTCCAATCCTATTTTGTTGCTTCCACATAATTCAAAAATACCTAAAACAAGTTTTATTTTGTATTTAGGCTTTTGGTAAATAGCAATTTTGAACCTAAAACTGTTTTCATTTGCATCGCGGACTTAAACACAAGATAGAATCTATTGGTATGCAATAGCTCTGGAGTTGCACCCTGTGCAATCCTTGGAAATTACAAATATGGTTTTGATCCATTTCCAAGGCTAGACAACGACAAAATTTTATAATCTGTGGCTTAGTCGGATAAAAAATTGGTGTCGTTGCAAGGGAGCTAAGTGCCATTAGTTGCTAGATTGTGCATTTTGTTTGCTTGTTTTGCATTTGTCTTTGTTTCATCTTTGCATTTGTTCTTAGTATAAGTTTAACTTGTTCATACCATAGCATTGCATTTTTAGGGAACATAGTTGTATTCACTAGATATCATCTGCATTTTGCATAATTTTCACACTTTCGCCACAACTAAATTCCATTTTCGCCGCGACGCATGTGACCTTCCAAGAGAAACACCTTCTCGGGTGTAGTGTGCCACGACTAAAGTTTGGTTTTGCCGCGGCGTAACTTGCATTTTTTTAACGAGAGATTCTTCTCGGGTGTTTTTAGCCGCGACTAAAAGCTATTTTCACCACGACCAAAAGTTGAATTTTTACCTGTATATCCTCTCGGATACTATTCGTCGTGACATAAATATATTTTCACCGCGACTGAAATTCCTGTTTCACACTTCATTTATCTATTCCATTTCATTTTCAATACATTCATACCTTTCAAACATACACATTTATACACTTATGAACATCTATTCCATTCATTTTGAAGTGTGCTTCAAGTTGTTTAGTTTACTCCTACCTTGATTTTTTCCTTGTATGCCCAAAAAGAATCAGCTTGAACCTTATGATCCCGAGATTGAGAGAACATTGAGGGAGAGACGTAAGGCTAACAAATGAAAAGAGAAAGGCAAGGTAGTTAGAGAATTAGATATAGAAGTAAGAGAGTCTAGTGTAGGAAAAATAGTTAAGTTAGGAGAGCCTTTAGAAAACATAATGGCTGAGAATCAAGCTAACCCCCAAAACCAAAACATAAATGAAAATCAACAGGGGACTGGCAATGGAAGAAATGGTGAAGATGAGAGAATAGGGGACAATAATGGAAATAATAGAAGAAGAACTATTAGGGAAGCCACAACTCGGATGTGAATTATGATCCATTTACTGCTGCTTGCCTTAACTTTGTTGTTAATTTTGAGATAAAAGGATTACTGATTAATTTTCTTCCTAAATTCCATGGCTTGCCACGAGAGGATCCATACATCCATTTGCATTCATTATCAATGATATGCCAGAGCATGAAACTAGTTGGAGCCTCGCTTGACCAAGTTCTATGGAAGGTATTTCACCTATCATTAGTAGGGATGGCAAGAGAATGGTTCATGAGTCTTCCTAGGCATGTGGCCAATGCCTATCATAGCTGGGGTAACCTGAGAAAACCATTTTTGAAAAAGTATTTTCTGGCTATCCTTCCTTGCTTTTCTTTTCTATCAGAGCTGGGGTAACTTGGAGCTTGAATGCAAACTTGTGGGTCAGTAATGCATATCTCAAGTGTGTACCCAAATCGATTTGAAGATGTTTCAGTGATGTATCAAGGGAGACCAAACCAAAAATGGGATCCCTATTCCAATACATATAACGAGGGTTGGAAATCAAATCCAAAATTTAGTTGGAGGGGTGAAGAAGCCAGTGGTCAAAGATTTCAAAGAAATGGAGGAGTTGGGCCATCTAGCTCCAACATACAAAACAATCAACAAGCCTTGAGTGTGCCACTAAAGGAAGATATAAATCAATTTCTTCATAATATGCTGATGTTACTCAAGGAAGAGAAGGCTTCTCAGTTAACCAGTTCAATTTATTAGCCTCATTGATTCAGAAGGATTCCTAAAAAAATGACGCGAGGTATGCCTCTTTGGAAAAGAGGATGGAGCAATGGGAGACAAAACCAATAAAATTAAACTCTTTTGTTACTCAACTCTCAAACAACATGAGTGAACAACAAGCAAGGAGTAATGGCTCCAAACCTTCGAACACCATCATCAATCCCAAAAGATTAAATGCCATCAATTTGAGAAGTGGGAAGCAAGTGAAGTTTAAGGATGAGGAAGAAAAGGAGAAAGAAGAAGAGGCTAGTGAATGTGAAGGATTGTCACATCCCACAACTAATGGAAAGAGAAGTGAGAGTACCAAAGAAGAAGAATTGCTGCTAAAAAGAGAAGTGTCCTCACGAAAAGAAGAAGAAAGAATGGCTTCAGAGCAAGGGACAAAGAGCACTAATCAGAAAGGAAGCAAGCATGGCTCTACCTTATACAAAGGTAAAGAGGTAAATATTAATGAACTCCCTTTTCCCAATTCATATCTTACGAGTAAGAAACTTGCTGAAAAGAAAAGTGAAAAGGAAGTTTTTGATTTATTTAGCAAAGTAGAGGTTAATATTCCATTGCTTGACTTAGTGAAAAAAGTCCCCACATATGCTAAATATGCACTAATAAAAGAAAGTTTAGGCCAAATGAAAGGGTCCAAGTAAGCTCCAATGTCTCAGCCCTATTTAAACCATAAATTCCTGTGAAATGTCATGACCCTGGATCTTTCACCATCCCTTGCACTATAGGTAAGATAACCATAGGGGAGCATTACCAGATCTAGGGGCCGTAATTAATGTGATGCCTATGTCCGTTGTAATATCCATGATTTTCTTTCTGCTAACTGATATAAATGCTAACCTGTAGATAATGATATGAAACGGAATTCAATAATAGATAGTTCATAAATGGAATAAAGTTATAAGCCGGAAGTCGCATAACCAGAATTGGCCCAATGGATGGAAGTCAGTAGTGTTGATACCTTGTTTTGATGATAACAAAATTGTGCTAAGAGATTGCAAAATGATTCTTAAATCTCAAGTTTTAAGGTATTGATTCAGTGCTTCATGAAAATACTCGAGTGTTTTTGTCAAAGTATTGATAGTACTCGAGTAGTGGAATTCAATACTCGAGCATTGTGTTTTGAAAATAAGTTTTTAAACTATACTCTGAGTAAACACTTCAAGCATTGGCATAGAGTAATGTCAATGCTCGAGTATTGCAAGTAAGTACTCGAGCATTTGCCTAAAACAGGGCTTACAAACAATGCTGCAATGAAGTACTGCAAGTATTGGCTGACAGCAGAGCCAATGCTCGACCATTAGGTATACAGTACTCGAGCATTGAGGTTTCTAAAAACACTTCAAGTTAACACTCCAAGTATTGGCTGAAAGTATTGCCAATACTATAGCACTGTATTTCAGCACTTGAGTGTTGACTGTTTTTCTCAACATTGTCAGGAAACACTTCCAGCATTGGCTGACAGCACAGCCAATGCTCGACCACTGCAAATGCAGTCCTCGAGTGTTGAGCCTTCTGTTAGTGCTGTCATGTAACACTTCAAGTAATAGCTTCCAGCAAGAGCCAACACTCAAGCACAATTTCCAGCACTCGAGTGTTGAAGATTTTCACACAACACTGGAAGCCAACACTGCAAGCATTGACTGCAAGCACTGTCAATACTCGAGCACTAACTTTCAATGCTCGAGTATCGGGCTGAAAATTTTCACTGTTCACCAATACTCTTACATAATGCTCCAGCATTCTCTTCCAACATTACTAATACTCGAGCACTATAATCTAGCATTTGAGTATTGTGAATTTCCAAAATATATATTTTCCAACACTTGCACAGAATACTCGAGTATTCCTTGAAAGCATTATCAGTACTCAAGCATTGTGATTTATTACTTGAGTATTTGACTTCTTTTCAAATACTTTCATATAATACTCGAGCATTGTATCAGAGCAATGAACTGTTCTTTGAAAAACCTCAAACAACACTCGAGCATTGAGAAAGCTATGCTCGAGCATTGTTGTTTTGATAGCTTTTGTCTGACACACTCAACCTACGTTGTTCACCTATTTTCCTTATTTGTGTAACGACATTTTTGAATTCTAAATGCTCTCATAAATGCAAAAGCTTTAAACATTAAACGAGGAAAGAAGCATAGGCATGGTCCGAGACTCGGAGAACTTAACATTCTTCTGCAACATTCAACCTCGTCTGACTCAGTAACATTTAATGCCATGAATGATGAAGCCAATGGTCGACGATGAGAGTAACGGCTATTAAATGGAGTCTAGCAGACAATTAAGACTCTCTCATCTATAAAAGGACCAGCATTTAATATAGAGAGAACAATGACGAAAATATTGAGCATTAAGAGCTGCATTTACTACATTCTCTGTATTCTTTCATTAATGCTTTCTGAGCTTCATTATTAGCCATCCACTCTTTTAAGAGAGATATCTGAGGCAAAAATACTTTGTAAACTTGTGAGAAACTCAAGGACGGGACCTTGAGTAATCTGGGTTGAAAGTGAGATAAAAACAGAGAGTGATTGACTCTGTTTTAGTGAGAAGAAAAATGGGGAGTGGATTCCCAACTTGTAAAGGCTTGTGAAGCCTCTTTCTATTGCTGTTAGTGAATTTGGAAATCTCAGAGGTGCTCTGAGGACTGGACATAGGTCAAGGAGACCGAACCAGGATAAATCTCTGTGTTCATCATCTTTCTCTTTTCTCGGTGACTTTGTTTCTGACTTTGTATTTTCAAAGTGCTAAATTTTTATTAGACCAATTCACCCCCTCTTGGTCAAATCATATTCTAACATTGGGTATCAGAGCAAGTCTCTTGTTATAGCTGACAGAGCATCCATTACCAGACCACCAGCATTTAACACCAGAAATTCTCATTCTGGAAGATTAAGTTTCAAAACTTTATTCTGGCAACTGATTTTGATCTTTTGGGATGTTTTTGAAATAGGAAACATCGTACCCATGAAAAAGGACAATGATCAACTGGTTCTAAAGCCAAAAGCTGAGTTTAATGATGAGAACAAGAAGAAGATGCAGTTAAACAGAAAAGATGTCCTAATGTTGCAAGCTGCACTGAATGAGGATGATTTCTTTAAGGTCTGCACACTACCCTCAGCAAAATACATGTGGGATGCACTGGAAATCACATATGAAGGCACTGAAGCAGTAAAGGAAAGCAGAGTCAACATGCTGACCACTGAGTATGACTTACTCAGGATGAGAGATGAGGAAACTGTAGCTGAATTCCAAATGCGTCATACACATCTCATCAACAAGTTGGCAGCCATTGGGAAAACATATGATCAATGCACTCAAGTAAGAAAACACAGTCACAACCCTTGGTAAATGTTTTATCCAGTAAATGGGAAGCCAAAGTCACAGCCATAGAAGAATCCCGTGGTGAGTTAATGACCTCAGTTGCAGCCCTCTTTGGAAGTCTTGCTAAGTATGAAAGCAAACAAAAGTTCAAAAAGGAGTTGTCTAACATTGAAGACAAGAAAAAGAAAGGGCTGGCTCTCAAATCCAACAAAGAAAAGGACAAGGAACCTGAATCAGAGAATGAGGAAGAAAATGTGGAAGATGAAGAACTAGTAATGGTCGTCAGAAAGTTTAGACGTATGTACAGAAAGGATCAAAACTTTCATAGGCCAGAAAAAGGAACAACAAGCAGAATTATATGTTATGAATGCAACAAGCCTGGCCATATCAAAGCTGATTACCCACAGCTAGCAGCCCAAAACAAAGATAAAGAAAAGAACAAGCCAAAATTCTTCAAGAAGAAGAAGGCATATGTCTCAGGCATATGGGGTGATAGCTCAGAAGAAGAAGAGAGTGAAGCAGAGAAAGAAGCCAATCTTCGTCTTGTGGCTTAGGAAGAAGAAACTGACACTGAAGAGGTAATTGTTGAACCTAGCTATGATGAGTTACGTCAGGAATATGATGAAATGCATATTGAATTACTTAAATTTGCTAAAGAATTATCTTTCTAAGAAAAAAAGTCAAAGAACTTGAAAAACCAGCTGAAAAACCTGTTGCCATAAATACTTGCTCAAAATGCAATGATTTGAAAAATGAAAATTATCCAAAACCCTTCAGAAATTTACTCAAGGCAGTGAGATGCTTCAAGTAATTTTGAAAAATCAAAAAGTTACGAATGATAGAAGTGGTATAGGATACACTCCTCAGAATGATTTTCAAAAAGGAAAGAAAAAGCATGGCAACAAAAGTTATTTAAATTATTTTCAAAAATCAGTTCATTCCTCAGAACCCTTTGCATTTTACAGCTACTGTAATAGAAAAGGTCATCGAACTAGAAATTGTTTCTTCAAGAAAAATAAAGATTTAGGCACTTATAAATGGGTACTAAAAGGAACTTATGTTCCAAAGGCACCAAATACTAACCCTCAAGGACCCAACAGAACTTGGGTACCTAAATCAACTAAATGATTCTCCTGCAGGTATATCTTAAAGCATCCAAAATAAACAAATGGTATATTGACAGTGGATGCTCAAGACACATGACAGGTGACAAAAGCAGATTCATTAGTCTAAAAGCCAAAGATGGAGGTAAAGTTAGCTTTGGAGGAAATCAGTCAGGGAAGATTACAGGAGTTGGAGAAATTGCTAATTCAAATGGAGCTTCTGTAAAAGATGTATATCATGTAGAAGGTCTCTGTCACAACCTCCTCAGTGTTAGTCAAAGTACAGACAGAGGCAATTGGGTGATATTTGACTCTGAAGAATGTTTCATCATTGATAAAGAGAAGCTGAACATTCAACTCAGGGCCCCTAGAGATGGTAACTATTACATATTGATTAGAAAAGAATTTTTCAAATTCATGTTTAATTAGTCAAGCTGATGAAACCCAATTGTGGCATAAACGATTGGCTCATGTAAACATGCATCAACTTGACAAATTAATCAAGAATGAATTAGTTCAAGGGCTTCCAAAACTCAAATTCAAAAATGACTTGGTGTGTGATGCTTGTCAGTTGGGAAAACAAACCAAATCATCTTTTAAATCAAAATCTGAGCTTTCATCAAAAAGACCCCTTGAACTACTTCATATGGATTTGATGGGTCCAGCTAGAGTAAAAAGCTTAGGAGGAAATTTATATACTCTAGTGATTGTTGATGATTTTTCCAGATTCACATGGACCATATTTTTAGCCTCTAAAAATGAAACATATGAATTATTCACTGTTTTTGCCAAAAAGGTCCAAAATGAGAAAGGTATGTCTATTGTTTCCATTAGAACATATCATGGAGGAGAATTTGAAAATGGAGACTTTGCATCTTACTGTGAAAGTGAAGGAATTGATCACAACTTCTCAGCACCAAGAACTCCTCAGCAAAATGGAGTAGTAGAGAGAAAGAATAGAGTACTTGCTGACATGGCTCGAGCTATGATGACAGAGAAGCAAGTGTCACAAGTTTTCTGGGCAGATGCTCTAAGCACAGCTTGCTATATCTCAAATAGAGCATACGTAAGGCCATCACTTGGAAAGACACCATATGAGCTGTTCAAGGGAAGGAAACCAAATCTGTCACACCTTCATATCTTTGGTAGCAAATGCTTCATTCATAATAATGGTAAGGATAATCTTGGTAAGTTTGACCCTAAGTCTGATGAAGGTTTATTTCTTGGTTATTCAAATAGGAGCAAAGCTTTTAGGGTCTTTAACAAAAGAACATGTGTAGTGGAGGAATCTGTACATGTAGTGTTTGTTGAAACTAATCCTCCTGCAAAATCTGATGCTGATGAAGAAATTATTGTTTCAAAAGGTTTTGAAAATTCAAATAAGGATAGTTCAACTGATTGTCAGCCATCTCAAGTTTTTGAATATGAACAATCAGATGAACATCCTCAATCTCCTCAACCAAAAGCTTGGAAGTACATCCACAATCACCCCATCAACCAAGTGATTGGAGAGGTGAGTGAAGGTGTACGTACCAGAAAAAGATTTATTAATGTGGCTCAATTTTCAGCTTTCATTTCTCAAATAGAGCCTAAGAATGTTAAGGAAGCTTTAACTGACAATGATTGGATAACAGCAATGGAAGAAGGACTAAATCAATTTGAAAGAAATCAAGTTTGGGATTTAGTTCCTAGACCCAAGGATCATCCAGTCATTAGTTCAAAATGGGTGTTTAGGAACAAATTTGATGAATTTGGAATCATTGTCAGGAACAAAGCAAGATTGGTTACAAAAGGTTATAATCAAGAAGAAGGCATTGATTATGATGAAACCTATGCCCCTGTGGCAAGGTTAGAAGCTATTCGTATGTTACTTGCCTTTGCATGTTTAATGGATTTCAAATTATTTCAAATGGATGTCAAAAGTGCTTTCTTAAATGGTTTGATCATGGAGGAAGTTTTTATGGAACAACCTCCAGGTTTTGAAGATTTTTCTAAGCCAAACCATGTTTATAAATAAAAGAAAGCTCTTTATGGTTTGAAACAAGCTCCAAGAGCTTTGTTATAATCAACAAAGATTTTGTTAGAGGAAAAGTGGATACAACTCTACTTGTTAAACATTCTAAATCAAACATGTTAGTTGTACAAATTTATGTTGATGACATTATTTTTGGTGCTACTAACAATGATCTTTGCCAAGAGTTTGCCAAGATGATGCAGGCTGAGTTTGAAATGTCCATGATGGGAGAATTGAATTTCTTTCTTAGACTCCAAATCAAACAAAGAAAGAATGGGATCTTCATAAATCAAGCCAAATATCTCAGAGAGCTGTTAAAGAAGGTTGGAATGGATCAATGCAAAAGTGCTGATACTCCCATGAGTTCAACAGCACTCCTTGATGCAGATATCAATGGAAAAGACTGATATTAAAAGATACAGAGGAATGATTGGATCCCTTCTTTATCTCACAGCAAGTAGGCCAGACATCCAATTTAGTGTTGGAATGTGTCTAAGATATCAATCTGCTCCAAAGGAATCTCATGCTGAAAATGTAAAAAGAATTTTTAGATATCTTGCTAGAACCAGTGATATTGGAATTTGGTATCCAAAAGGAGAAAATGATCAATTAATTGCTTATTCAGATTCAGATCATGCCAGCTACAAAACTGATAGAAAAAGTACAAGTGGTCAATGTCAATTCCTTGGAGATGCCTTGGTTTCTTGGTTCAGCAAAAAGTAATCAATTGTGTCATTATCATCAACAGAAGCTGAATACATTGCTGCTGCAAGCTGCTGTGCTCAAGTCTTATGGATGAAGCAGCAACTTCAGGATTTAGGAATGGTGTTCAATAAAATTACAATCTTCTGTGACAATACCAGTACCATCAACCTCCCCAAGAATCCAGTACATCACTCTAGAACTAAGCACATTGATATAAGACATCATTTCATCAGGGATCATGTGCAAAAGAAGGATATCAAGGTTGAATTCATTCCAACTCATCTTCAAGTGGCAGATATTTTTACAAAACCATTGGCCAGAGAACAATTTTTAAATATCATAAGAGAATTGGGAATGGTAAATCCCAATAAATTGTAAGTAAAAATTGTTTAATGTTGATTTAAAGTTGTTTTGATGATTAGCTATTACTAACTTAAGCTTCGGAGTGTTTTATCAAAGTTTTGCAGGTGCTTTAAATGAATGCTTATAGCTCTAAGAGCATGAACACTCGAGCATTAATTCAAATTTTTAAAGCATAAGATGGAATACTCGAGCACACTTGTAAGAGTACTCGAGCATTCAAACAAAATAAAGCATCTGGTTCAATACTGGCAGAGAATACTCGAGAAAAAGGTGGAAGCACAGGTAGTACTCGAGCATTCAATTTCAATGCTCGAGCAATGTAAGCCTTCAATACTCAGAAATCACAATGCTCGAGCACTGTGAGACAGTTCTCGAGCACTGGAGTACAACACTCGAGCACAAGATTATCATTACTCGAGTGTTGGCATCTGCTATGTATCAGTCTTGTCCAAGACCCCAATGCTCGAGCTTTGAAAATCAATACTCGAGCACTGGAGTGCAATACTCAAGCATGAGTTTTTAGCACTCGAGTATTGCTTTGTCTGTTCATCTTCAATTATTTTATCACTCAAGCACTAACACTCTATACTCGAGCACTGAGCATCAACACTCGAGCACTACATATCAGCACTCGAGCACTGACAGTTTCTGGTTACTTATACCTCATTTTTCCTCAACATTCGAGCATTTCAAAATCCTCTCAACCCGAATTACTATAACTGCTTTTAAACCATTACAATCTCTCTCAGAAACTTATTTCCAGCCAAATCCCTCTATTATTACTCATTATTTCACTCATATAATCCCTCAAATCATCTCTCTTTCACTCTCATCGTCGAAAACTCCCATTTCCTCAACTATCCATATTTTGCTTCAAAATCTCTCATGGCTCGTACAAAGTCTACTGCTGGCAAGAGTAAGTCACAATCTCCTTCCAAATCCAAGTCTGTCTCCAAACCACCATCCAAAAAGGTGAGAATTGTTAACCTGTGGCATCTGAGGAGACAGTGGCACCCTCAATCCAAAAATCCATTGCAAGTCAACCAAAGTCAATTCTGAAGGAAAAAGGAAAGGGTCTTTTGATTACAACCTCCCAAACTGTGCCATCTCAAACTGCTGCCACCAACTCAGAAACTGAGAGTGAAGGAAACACTCCTGAAACTACTGCTGCTACTTCATCAAAGGCACAACCAAAAGCAAAAGGCATGGGGAAGAAAAAAGGAGAATGAACTTCCAAAGACACCTGAGGGCTTCAATACTACTTTGGTATTTGTCTCTAATCCATCTGTCTATGAAGAAAAATTGAAAAATAGGCCTTTATGCCTTGCTATATATGTGGATATTAAGGAAGTGGACAAGATGGGATTCAAGGTGTCTGAATTTCTCAATCATTTTAAACCCCTGATTCAAATCAAAGACAATTTCTGCCCTGATATAGTTAGAGTCTTTTATAATAACATGTCCTTTAACTCTGTGACCAATTAAGTAGGAGAAATCACCTCTTATTCAATGGTTACAAAGATGAGAGGAAAAGAAATTTCCATTACCTCTGAGATTTTGAATGGATTTCTTGGCACTACTATTTATGATGAAACCTTATCTACTCTATCTGATGAAGAAATTTTTGGTTTGCTAAGACCTGGAGAGTCTTTTATTGGCATTCTTGTTTTTTAACCTTCTGCCATGCCACCTTTGCAGAGAGTCATTCACTACATCTATTCTAGATGCATAGTGAATAAAAGTGGCAATTATACTCATTTTGCTTACATGGATTATAGAAATATGGCAAGAATAATGAATAAAGAGAAGAGAAATATAGGTGATATGGTTTTTGATGAGATGTGGAGGTTTGTACACTTAGGACCAAGAGAATGACAGTGCCTTATCCCTCTCTGGTATCCTTCATTTTGAAAAGTCTCAAAATTTGGCATATCTTGGACAAAGTGGTGGAGCCAAATCTC
>JANTPZ010146233.1:0-10454 GCA_025593235.1 Vachellia pachyceras
TAGGTTTTTTTTTAAAAACTAGATTTATGTAACAGTCAATAAAAACTGAGTCAAAGTGGATGTATCCACTCAATTTTAAGAGAGTTAAATGTTTAATTCCGTTAACTCTAAGAAGATCCAAAAAAAGATTTGGCATTTTCTTGTCCAAATAGATGAATAAGTTTTTTTAAACAAATCGATTTATGTAAGCCTCAATAAAAACTGAGTCACAGTGGATTTATCCACTCAATTTTAAGAGAGTTAAATGTTTAATTCTTTTAACCCTAATCATCTTCCAGAAAATGATTTGGCATTTTTATGGACAAATAGATGAATTGGTTTTTATAGAAAAAACTAGATTTATGGAACCTTCAATAAAAACTGAGTCACAGTGGATGTATCCAGTAAATTTTAAGAGAGTTAAATGTTTAATTCCTTTAACCCTAATCATGTTCCAAAACAAAAGATTTGGCATTTTAATATCCAAATAGATGAAAAGGTTTTATTAAAAAAAAACTACATTTTTGTAACAGTCAATAAAAACTGAGTCAAAGTGGATGTATCCACACAATTTTAAATGAGTTAAATGTTTAATTCGTTTAACCCTAAGCAAGATCCAAAAAAAGATTTGGCATTTTCTTGTCCAAATAGATGAATAAGTTTTTTTAAAAAAATTTATTTATGTAACCCTCAATGAAAACTTAGTCACAGTGGATTCATCCACTCAATTTTAAGAGAGTTAAATGTTTAATTTCTTTAACCCTAATCATGTTCCACAAAATGATTTTGCATTTTTATGTACAAATAGATGAAAAGGTTTTTATAGAAAAAGCTAGATTTATGTAACCCTCAATAAAAACTGAGTCACAGTGGATGTATCCAGTAAATTTTAAGAGAGTTAATGTTTAATTCCTTTAACCCTAATCATGTTCCAAAATAAAAGATTTAGCATTTTTATGTCCAAATAGATGAATACGTTTTTTTTAAAAAAAAATAGATTTATGGAACCCTTAATAAAAACTGAGTCACAGTGGATTTATCCACTCAATTTTAAGAGAGTTAAATGTTTAATTCCTTTAACCCTAATCATGTTCCAGAAAATGATTTGGCATTTTCATGTACAAATAGATGAAAAGGTTTTTATAGAAAAAGCTAGATTTATGTAACCCTCAATAAAAACTGAGTCACAGTGGATGTATCCATTAAATTTTAAGGGAGTTAATGTTTAATTTCTTTATCCCTAATCATGTTCCACAAAATGATTTTGCATTTTTATGTACAAATAGATGAAAAGGTTTTTATAGAAAAAGCTAGATTTATGTAACCCTCAATAAAAACTGAGTCACAGTGGATGTATCCAGTAAATTTTAAGAGAGTTAATGTTTAATTCCTTTAACCCTAATCATGTTCCAAAACAAAAGATTTAGCATTTTTATGTCCAAATAGATGAATACGTTTTTTTTAAAAAAAAATAGATTTATGGAACCCTTAATAAAAACTGAGTCACAGTGGATTTATCCACTCAATTTTAAGAGAGTTAAATGTTTAATTCCTTTAACCCTAATCATGTTCCAGAAAATGATTTGGCATTTTCATGTACAAATAGATGAAAAGGTTTTTATAGAAAAAGCTAGATTTATGTAACCCTCAATAAAAACTGAGTCACAGTGGATGTATCCATTAAATTTTAAGGGAGTTAATGTTTAATTCCTTTAACCCTAATCATGTTCCAAAACAAAAGATTTGGCATTTGTATGTCCAAATAGATGAATACGTTTTTTTTAAAAAACTAGATTTATCTAACAGTCAATAAAAACTGAGTCAAAGTGGATTTATCCACTCAATTTTAAGAGAGTTAATTGTTTAATTCGTTTAACTCTAATCAAGATCCAAAAAAAGATTTTGCATTTTCTTGTCCAAATAGATAAATAAGTTTTTTAAAAAAATCGATTTATGTAAACCTCAATAAAAATGAGTCACAGTGGATTTATCCACTCAATTTTAAGAAAGTTAAATGTTTAATTGCTTTAACCCTAATCATATTCCAAAAAATGATTTGCCATTTTTATGTCCAAAGACATGAATAAGTTTTTAAAAAAAACACGATTCATGTGACCCTCTATAACAACTGAGTCACCGTGGATGTATCCAGTTAATTTTAATAGAGTTAAATGTTTAATTCCTTTAACCCTAATCAAGTTCCACAAAATGATTTGGCATTTTTATGTGCAAATAGATGAATAGGTTTTTTTAGAAAAAAATAGATTTATGTAACCTTCAATAAAAACTGAGGCACAGTGGATGTATCCATTACATTTTAAGAGAGTTAAATGTTTAATTCCTTAAACGCTAATAATGTTCAAAAAAAAAAAGATTTGGCATTTTCTTGTCCAAATAGATGAATAAGTTTTTCAAAAAAAGTCGATTTATATAACACTCAATAAAAACTGAGTCACAGTGGATTTATCCACTCAATTTTATGAGAGTTAAATGTTTAATTCCTTTAACCCTAATCATCTTCCACAAAATGATTTGGCATTTTTATGTACAAATATATGAACAGGTTTTTTTAGAAAAACTAGATTTATGTAATCCTCAATAAAAACTGATTCACAGTAGATATATCGAGTAAATTTTAAGAGAGTTAAATGTTTAATTCCTTTAACCCTAATCATGTTCAAAAAAAAACTATTTCGCATTTTTATGTACAAATATATGAATAGGTTTTTTTAAAAAAACTAGATTTATGTAATCCACAATAAAAACTGAGTCACAGTGGATGTATCCAATAAATTTTAAAAGATTTAAATGTTTAATTCCTTTAACCCTAATCATGTTCCAAAAAAAGATTTGGCATTTTCTTGTCCAAATAGATGAATAAGTTTTTTAAAAAAAATCGATTTATGCAAGCTTCAATAAAAACTGTGTCAAAGTGGATTTATCCACTCAATTTTAAGAGAGTTAAATTTTTAATTCTTTTAACTCTAATCAAGATCCAAAAAAAGATTTGGCATTTTCTTGTCGAAATAGATTAATAAGTATTTTTTAAAAAAACCAATTTATGTAACCCTCAATAAAAACTGAGTCACAGTGGATTATACACTCAATTTTAAGAGAGTTAAATGTTTAATTCCTTTAACCCTAATCATGTTCAAAAAAAAAACTATTTGGCATTTTTATGTACAAATATATGAATAGGTTTTTTTAAAAAAACTAGATTTATGTAATCCACAATAAAAACTGAGTCACAGTGGATGTATCGAATAAATTTTAAGAGAGTTAAATGTTTAATTCCTTTAACCCTAATCATGTTCAAAAAAAGATTTGGCATTTTCTTGTTCAAATAGATGAATAAGTTTTTTTAAAAAAATCGATTTATGTAAGCCTCAATAAAAACTGAGTCAAAGTGGATTTATCCACTCAATTTTAAGAGAGTTAAATGTTTAATTCTTTTAACTCTAATCAAGATCCAAAAAAAGATTTGGCATTTTCTTGTCGAAATAGATTAATAATTATTTTTAAAAAAAATCAATTTATGTAACCCTCAATAAAAACTGAGTCACAGTGGATTATCCACTCAATTTTAAGAGAGTTAAAAGTTTAATTCCTTTAACCCTAATCATGTTCCAAAAAATGATTTGCATTTTTATGTACAATGAGATGAATAGGATTTTTAGATAAAACTAGATTTTTGTAACCCTCAATAAAAAATGAGTCACCGTGGATGTATCCAGTCAATTTTAAGAGAGTTAAATGTTTAATTCCTTTAAACCAAATCATGTTCCACAAAATGATTTGGCATTTTTATGTACAAATAGATGAATAAGTTTTTTTAGAAAAAACTAGATTAATGTAACCCTCAATAAAAACTGAGTCATAGTGGATGTATCCAGTAAATTTTAAGAGAGTTGATGTTTAATTCCTTTAACCCTACTAATGTTGCAAAAAAATAATTTGGCATTTTTATGTCCAAATAGATGAATAGGTTTTTTTTAGAAAAAACAAGATTTATGTAACCCTCAATAAAAACTGAGTCACAGTGGATGTATCCACTCAATTTTAATAGAGTTAAATGTTTAATTCCTTTAACTCTAATCATGTTCCAAAAAATGATTTGCATTTTTATGGACAAAGAGATGAATAGGTTTTTTTAGAAAAAACAAGATTTATGTAACCCTCAATAAAAACTGAGTCACCGTGGATGTATCCAGTCAATTTTAAGAGAGTTAAATGTTTAATTCCTTTAATCCAAATCATGTTCCACAAAATGATTTGGCATTTTTATGTACAAATAGATGAATAGGTTTTTTTAGAAAAAATAGATTTATGTAACCCTCAATAAAAACTGAGTCACAGTGGATATATGCAGTAAATTTTAAGAGAGTTAAATGTTTAATTCCTTTAACCCTAATCGCGTTCAAAAAAAAAAGATTTGGCATTTTTATGTCTAAATAGATGAATAGGTTTTTTTTTAAAAAAACTAGATTTATGTAACATTCATTAAAAACTGAGTCAAAGTGGATGTATCCACTAAATTTAAAAAGAGTTAATTGTTTCATTCATTTAACTCTAATCATGATCCAAAAAAAGATTTGGCATTTTCTTGTCCAAATAGATGAATAAGTTTTTCAAAAAAAATCGATTTATGTAACATTCAATAAAAACTGAGTCACAGTGGATTTATCCACTCAATTTTAAGAGCGTTAAATGTTTAATTCCTTTAGCCCTAATCATCTTCAAAAAAAATGATTTGTCATTTTTATGTACAAATATATGAATAGGTTTTTTTAGAAAAAAACTAGATTTATGTAATCCTCAATAAAAACTGATTCACAGTGGATGTATCCAGTAAATTTTAAGAGAGTTAAATGTTTAATTCCTTTAACCCTAATCATGTTCCAAAAAAATGATTTGGCATTTTTATGTCCAAATAGATGAATAGGTTTTTTTTAAAAAAAACTAGATTTATGTAACATTCAATAAAAACTGAGTCACAGTGGATGTATCTAATAAATTTTAAGAGAGTTAAATGTTTAATTCCTTTAACCCTAATCCTGTTCCAAAAAAAAGATTTGGTATTTTTATGTCCAAATAGATGAATAGGTTTTTCTTAAAAAACTAGATTTATGTAACATTCAACAAAAACTGAGTCAAAGTGGTTGTATCCACTCAATTTTAAGAGAGTTAATTGTTTAATTCATTTAAGACTAATCAAGATACAAGAAAAGATTTGGGCATTTTCTTGTCCAAATGATGAATACATTTTTAAAAAAAATCGATTTATGTAACACTCAATAAAAACTGAGTAACAGTGGATTTATCCACTTAATTTTAACAGAGTTAAATGTTTAAATCCTTTAACCCTAATCATCTTCCACAAAATGATTTGGCATTTTTATGTACAAATATATGAATAGGTTTTTTTAGAAAAAACTAGATTTATGTAATCCTCAATAAAAACTGATTCACAGTGGATGTATCTAGTAAATTTTAAGAGAGTTAAATGTTTAATTCCTTTAACCCTAATCATGTTCCAAAGAAAATGATTTGGCATTTTTATGTCCAAATAGATGAATAGGTTTTTTTTTAAAAAACTAGATTTATGTAACATTCAATAAAAACTGAGTCAAAGTGGATGTATCCACTCACTTTTAAGAGAGTTTATTGTTAAATTTATTGAACTCTAATCATCATAAAAAAAAAGATTTGGCATTTTCTTGTCCAAATAGATGAATAAGTTTTTGAAAAAAAATCGATTTATGTAACACTCAATAAAAAATGAGTCAAAGTGGATTTATCCACTCAATTTTAAGAGAGTTAAATGTTTAATTCCTTTAACCCTAATCATCTTCCAAAAAATGATTTAGCATTTTTATGAACAAATATATGAATAGCTTTTTTAGGAAAAACTAGATTTATGTAATCCTCAATAAAAACTGAGTCACAGTGGATGTATCCAGTAAATTTTAAGAGAGTTAAATGTTTAATTCCTTTAACCCTAATCATGTTCCAAAAAAAGATTTGGCATTTTCTTGTCCAAATAGATGAATAAGTTTTTTAATAAAAATTGATTTATGTAAGCCTCAATAAAAACTGAGTCACAGTGGATGTATCCAGTAAATTTTAAGAGAGTTAAATGTTTAATTCCTTTAACCCTAATCATGTTCCAAAAAAAGATTTGGCATTTTCTTGTCCAAATAGATGAATAAGTTTTTTAATAAAAATTGATTTATGTAAGCCTCAATAAAAACTGAGTCACAGTGGATGTATCCAGTAAATTTTAAGAGAGTTAAATGTTTAATTCCTTTAACCCTAATCATGTTCCAAAAAAAGATTTGGCATTTTCTTGTCCAAATAGATGAATAAGTTTTTTAATAAAAATTGATTTATGTAAGCCTCAATAAAAACTGAGTCACAGTGGATGTATCCAGTAAATTTTAAGAGAGTTAAATGTTTAATTCCTTTAACCCTAATCATGTTCCAAAAAAAGATTTGGCATTTTCTTGTCCAAATAGATGAATAAGTTTTTTAATAAAAATTGATTTATGTAAGCCTCAATAAAAACTGAGTCACAGTGGATGTATCCAGTAAATTTTAAGAGAGTTAAATGTTTAATTCCTTTAACCCTAATCATGTTCCAAAAAAAGATTTGGCATTTTCTTGTCCAAATAGATGAATAAGTTTTTTAATAAAAATCGATTTATGTAAGCCTCAATAAAAACTGAGTCACAGTGGATTTATCGACTCAATTTTAAGAGAGTTAAATGTTTAATTCTTTTAACTCTAATCAAGATCCAAAAAAAGATTTGGCATTTTCTTGTCCAAATAGTTGAATAAGTTTTTAAAAAAAATCGATTTATGTAACCCTCAATAAAAACTGAGTCACAGTGGATTTATCCACTCAATTTTAAGAGTAGTTAAATGTTTAATTCCTTTAACCCTAATCATCTTCCAAAAAAATGATTTGGCATTTTTATTTACAAATATATGAATAGGTTTTTTAAAAAAATACTAGATTTATTTAATCCTCAATAAAAACTGAGTCACAGTGGATGTATCGAGTAAATTTTAAGAGTGTTAAATGTTTAATTCCTTTAACCCTAATCATGTTCCAAGAAAAAATGATTTTGAATTTTTATCTCCAGATAGATGAAGAGGTTTTTTTTTAAAAAACCTAGATTTATGTAACAGTCAATAAAAACTGAGTCAAAGTGGATGTATCCACTCAATTTTCAGAGAGTTAAATGTTTAATTCTTTTAACTCTAATCAAGATCCAAAAAAATATTTGGCATTTTCTTGTCCAAATAGTTGAATATGTTTTTTTTTAAAAAAATTGATTTATGTAACCCTCAATAAAAACTTAGTCACAGTGGATTTATCCACTCAATTTTAAGAGTAGTTAAATGTTTAATTCCTTTAACTTTAATCATGTTCCAAAAATTGATTAGCATTTTTATGTACAAAGAGATGAATAGGTTTTTTTTAGAAAAAACTAGTTTTATGTAAACCTCAATAAAAACTGAGTCACCGTGGATGCATCCAGTCAATTTTAAGAGAGTTAAATGTTTAATTCCTTTAAACCTAATCATGTTCCACAAAATGATTTGGCATTTTTTTGTACAAATAGATGAATTGGTTTTTTAAGAAAAAACTAGATTTATGTAACCCTCAATAAAAACTGAGTCACAATGGATGTATCCAGTAAATTTTAAGAGAGTTAAATGTTTAATTCCTTTAACCCTAATCATGTTCCAAAAAAAAAGATTTCGCATTTTTATGTCCAAATAGATGAATAGGTTTTTTTTAAAAAAACTAGATTTATGTAACAGTTAATAGAAACAGAGTCAAGGTGGATGTATCCACTCAATTTTAAGAGAGTTAAATGTTTAATTCTTTTAACTCTAATCAAGATCCAAAAAAAGATTTGGCATTTTCTTGTCCAAATAGTTGAATAAGTTGTTGATACCTTATTTTGATGATAACAAAATGATTTCAAGAGTTATATAAAGCTTAAATTGTTGATGATTATGTGATTTTACTGAAATACTCGAGTTCTGTCAAGTTTATGTGAAAGTATTGAGGAATACTCGAGTTGTGTGTTTGAACACTTGAGTATCAATGTTTTTCATACGTTTAAAATCAATACTTTCAAGCAACACTTGAGTTTTTGTTGAAAGTGTTGACAATACTCAAGTTCTTGATTTTAACACTTGAGTATTGAAGGCTAAAAATGTTTCTGAAATCCAACACTTTAAGTGAAAACTCGAGTACTATGATAAAGTGTTGCAAACACTCGAGTGATTATTTTGAATACTCGAGTATTGGTGTTAAAATGTGCTTTGAAAGAATACTCCCATGTGAAACTCGAGTGATGATGTTGAAGTATTGGCAACACTCGAGTACTGTGTTGCAATACTCGAGTATCAGGCTTATTTTTCAAACCAATACTCAACACTTGAAGCAGAACACTCGAGTTACAAATGGAAGTATTGACAACACTCGAGTATTAAGGTTGAATACTCGAGTATTGAGCCTAACTACTTGAACTTGAAGTGAAACACTCGTGTTGTGGAAGAAGTGTTGACAACACTCGAGTGCTTGTTTTTCAACACTCGAGTATTGAGCAAAAGTTTTCAAATAAGAGACAACACTTTAAGTACAACACTCGAGTATTAGGTGAAAGTGTTGACAACACTCAAGTGTTGATTGCTGAACACTCGAGTATCGAGCCTCTTCTTCTCAAAAACTCAATACTTCCATCTAAACACTCGAGTAATGGACAACACTCGAGTATTATGTTTTCAACACTCGAGTGTTAAGAGATTTCAAATGATTTCACTTCTAGTTTTCTTCTGAACACTCGAGTATCAACTGAAAGTACTCTCAACACTCGAGTACAATGTTTCTAACACTCGAGTATTCACATCAAATTTTCAAAAGCTTTTCAATACTTTCAGTCAATACTCGAGTAACCTTAAAAGACTTTTCAAAACTCGAGCATTGATTCAGAACACTCGAGTATTACTTCACAAAATTCAAAATGCTTGTGCAATACTCGAGTATTAAGATCAATCACTCGAGTATATTTTCTCAACGGCTATTTTCTCTCTCTGACAACTTTTCACCTGCTCCGTATCTTTCCTTATTAGTGTTTAACAATGTTTGAACTTAACCTACCCTCATAAATGCTTAAATGCAGGATCATAGGAAGAGAAAAACACTGTACCTACAAACAGATAGCATGAATCAAGACTTCATCATCCACGTTGCTCAGAAAGCATTAATTACAACATTAATGAAGAAGACGAAGAGTTGGTGAAAGAGAGTAACGGGAAATATCTAACGGCAACATTACTTCTCTCATCTATAAAAGGCTTCAAGCATTCATTGCAGAATTAACTTTTTCACGAGCATTAAAAGCCTTTGGTCTGTTTCTCTGTAATATCATTCAATTCTCATACCGAGCTTCATTTATTGTCATCTACTCTTTAAGAGAGATTCTTATAGCAAAATCCTTTGTAAATTCGAGAGTTAATTTAAGGTTGGGACCTTGAATATATTGGGTTGAGATTTGGTCTGAAAGAAAAGAGAAAAACAGAGAGAGTGTGACTTTGTTTTATTACATATTGTAAGGGGGAGTGTGATTCTCCATTGAAAAAGGCTGTTGTGCCTGATTGATTTGATTTAGTGGATTTCAAAAGCTCAGATGTGCTTTGAGGACTGAACGTAGGTCAGAAGGACTGAACCAGGATAAATCCGTTTGTTCATCTTCTCCTTCATCTCTCAGCTGCAGTGTTTTAAATTGTTTTTAATTCCTAAAATTTTAAATTAGACCAATTCACCCCCTCTTGGTCTTTTTCTTTACTAACAAAATGCTAGTGCATGATATGCTTGCCTTATATAGGCTCATGTTCACATAATGAAATGCTGCATGCTCAATGTTTTGTGTAATGTACTTATGGCCATAGTAAAAATAAAAGAGAGCTTCATTCATTCATACATGCTTCACATAATCTAGTAAAGCACTATAGCAAATCAATGCACAACATAAACATCACACACATACAAGTAAGTAAGTTCACTACCTTTTAGATTATGCCTCCTCCTTAAGTACCTTGATCTTCTAACCATAGCTTTTCCTTTGTCACTTTATGGCCCTAGGGAATTAATAGCATAATTAGAGCAATGAAAAGTGAATGCCCAATGGGCCACATTAGCCCTAAAGGCTTACTTTTACCCTTGGAGTTCCTACAAATTACATTTGGTTACTTTCTCTCTTAATTTCGCGTAGTAACCAAAAGCTGTCAGCATGTTGACTAAACTTTGAAAAAATCATATTTAATTCTATATAACTCCAATTTGGGTGGTTCAAATTTCTATGTGAAGCTCTTTCAGTATATTTTCATATAAAAATACTCAATCTTCGTCATCACAGCCATATCATTCCCAGAATTTCGTCAAATACAAACTGTTC
>JANTPZ010146234.1:0-17646 GCA_025593235.1 Vachellia pachyceras
CACCGACTTTTCCGTTCACACCGCCGGTTTTAACTACGCCACAGACACCGGATGTTTTCCTTCCGCCACCGGTGGATCCTGTACTTCCCGGAGATCCACAAGAGCCATTTCCATTTGCATCCGTTCCGCCCTCGCCGGAGATTATCCTTCCAGAACCATCGCAAGTGGCACCTTCACCACCCCTACTGTTGTTACCCCCGCCACTTGATGCTCCTCCATTCAAAAACTGACTCCATCCTTTATTTTCTTTATTAGTTTTACTTGTTTTTAACAAATAAGGACATTTGTAATCACAAATTAATGAAATTAGTCCCTCGAACATTCTCAGTGTTAAAATTAGTCCCTTGAACATTCTTAAAAATGGGTTAATACCATCTATTGTTATATTCATTTAGATTTTAGTCCCTAAAATTATAAGCAAGTGTTTTATCCCTCAACCTCAAATTTATAGTATTTCAAATCATTAATCTTGAAATTACAAAAGGGTCTAGAACTAGAGTTAATATCGTTAATTAATATTATGTGACATTAACACCGTTAAATATACTTATGTTAATGCTAACTAGATAAGTTGAGGTGGCACTATAACTCTAGTACAAGGCCCTATTAAAACTTAATATAATAAATTTAAGAGACTAAAACCATATCTTTAAAACTTAAGTGAGGTAAAATGCAAGAACCAAAGATGATATTAAACCTTTATTTTTTATGTGATTGTTTGAATTAGCTGTAGAAACTATTTTTCCAACGTAATTTACATTATATAAGATAAGTATATAAGAAGAGTTTTGTTTCAACTTACATGAACCTGCTTTTTCAACATCAATACAAATCCAAACTCACAATTTCACAAATTTAAAGTCACAACCTTATATTTAAAAATGTTTACCATCAATTGAGTTATTTTAAGAAAATTTCAACTCAGCAATAATTAAATTGGGCAAAAATGCCAAATTAAATTAGTATTAGCCAGAATTTGAATTAAAATATTAGTACTATATCTGTAAAAAAATTGCAAAATCGTAATATTCTACGTGTATAAAAATTTATCAAATATTTTCACTAATAAAAATTTCAATAGATACTTTTTTTGGAAAATCCCATAAAAATAGCTTTAAAATAGGTAAAAGAATAAAATCAGCGTCTCCAATAAAAAGTAAAATATCAAATCAAACCCTCTAAACCAATTTGGAATTTCAAAATTTTGTAAAAGGGTAAATGTATACTTTTACCCCAAAAGTTTCATAGTATGGGTAGTTGGAAGTTTTTTCAATAATAATATCGTCTTTGAAGTATAAAAAAAATAAAAAAATAGAGCAATTATCCTACCATTAAAAAGTGTTAAATTTGACTATTAAATTCTTGTTTTTTACTTATGCTTATGTGGCCCTTGAATTGAAAAAAAAAAATTCATAAAAAAGAAGAAACTTAATGTTCTCCACTTATTCTTTTTAGTTTTTATAACAAAGAGGAAACTCCTCGTAGAAAACTACACCACAATAGTGGGCTCAATACAATCCATACGTAGCATCGCAAGTGGATAATTTCCCATGGTGCATGTAAAAAGGGATGATTCCCATGCATACAGCTCTATGCTTGTTTCGCCAACTGGTCTACAACAAAGTTCGCAATCCGAGTTATGTGCTTAATATCCAGTTCCCATTCACGACCACGCAGAGCACATGCTTTCATAATTAAATCCTCGTCAGGGTGCGAAAATTCGTCTTGCTCATCTAGGAGTCTCACCACTTCCGGAGTATCTGTTTCAACCACAACCCTCCGCACCACATAGTCCCAAGCCATCTTTAACCTAAGAATCAGTGCCCAGAGTTCTACTGTCAGCTTGTTGCTCTTGTTGGTTTTCTAAATAAAACCTGCTAGAAAATTACTTGACTGTAGGAATTAGTTGAGTGAAATAATGTAATTATGAGCCAGTGTATGTAAGGCCCAATAGGCCTAGTAGACCACTATGCACATTGCAGGGGATCCTTATATGCAGTGGGATGCATCAGCATCAGCACTAGTGTCTATACAACAATTTTTTGGATGAATCAATGGAGAATTCTCCAGGTTGATTGAGACCATCAATACTTTACATGGTATCAGAGCCTGCAGAGATCCAAGATTTTCCATCTTTGATGAAAAAAAGGAGTCTAAGGTCAAGATAACTGGCCCACCATCAAAGAAAATAAACAAAAGAAAGCAAAGAAAGGGGAAAGGGAATTAGATCCATCTGACCCCACGAAAAGCGCTCCCGTCAGAGGTTCAATATCCAGCTTGAAGGAAGGACCCTGTGCGACGGAAGCTCCAAGAACGCGTGCGACAGACACTATTTCCAGTTTATCCATGCTAACGAAGACACAGGACAAAGATTCTGCATTAGAAATTTCAGGATTCCAAATCCTCAACCCTTCTTGAATGCAAAACAGAGCGTTCGGACCGAACCAACGAAGACACAGGACAAAGATTCTGCATTAGAAATTTCTGGATTCCAAATCCTCAACCCCTCTTGAATGCAAAACAGAGCGTTCGGACCGAACCATGCTCATTGATGAAATACTAGCGACGACGGACAAATGGTTGAAAGAAAAAAGACGACGCCAGATGTAATCCCCTAAACAATTTAATCATATATTATATTCAAAATTAATTATGTAACTCGTAATCCCTTCTGATACCATTTGCAATCCCAAACAACCCAGATATTTAAAACAATTAATTATTAAATCTTTAAGGTTCAGGGTACAAAAGTTGTGGGTGAAACACCCAGCCCATAAACATTTCACAACTCACAGTATCATTCCGCCCAGGGCATAAAACTCGCCCACAAGTCATCCCTAAAAGTCACAGGAGTCAACGATATGTAAGTCTCCCCCTTAAACATTCGGGTCTATAAATAGTACTCAAATGGATACGTAACAAGTCAGAGATGCCAAAAGACACATTGTTAACCATAGGTAGAATATTACAACATAACCACAAGGATAAAAGCAAATCAGAGTATGCAATCCCTAAAATCTGGCAATATACATTTTCTCCTTAAAATAGCTTAATTATTAAGCCTACAGTTATAACTACTATCAAACTGTTGGCCCCTTCCCTTCACACCTCAAACCACTAAATTCGTCTCCTGAAAAAATAAGTATTGATAGGATGAGACATAAAGTTCTAGTAACCAATAATCAATTCATAGAATATACAAGACGTGATTATAAGTCAGTGAAGCAGTGTTAATATACAATATTCAAACAAAATTAAGGTTTTTCAATAAATACTTAAGAATGCACAAGTGATCCCTCCATCCTACTCCTCCATATTACTCCATCACGACTCCCCACTTGAGTGTGAGTCACAATAAATCATGGCATCCCTCCTGGGTTTAGGCCGACTCCCCACTAAAGTGTGAGTCACAATTAGACCAACTCCCCACTAAAGTGAGTCATAATTAGACCGACTCCCCACTAGAGTGTGAGTCACAATAAATCCTGACCTCCCCCCTGGGTATCGACCGACTCCCCACTAAAGTGTGAGTCACAATAAATCATAGCCTCCCTTCTGGGTATAGGCCGACTCCCTACTAAAGTGTGATCACAATAAATTCTACCACTATGATTGTAGCGGAGGCAACCACGAGTAAATTTACAATACATTACACAAGTCTTATCATCACAAGATCACCCAACTACTTCCATGCAACCTAATATGTCAATTCCCCACAAATGCATAGATTCACAATATATTACAGATAAATATCAATTATGAATAGTTCATCATACATATCTCTAAGCAAAACAAATCATTTATATATATAAAGAAAATACTTCCTACTTCACTAATGTTGAACTTATAAACATAGGGATAAGATTCGTAATATATAACTAAGGTATCGAAAATACCTTACAATTCATGAAAGCATATAAAATGAATTAACCATGGTTACCTCAACTCCAAAATGCTCGAAAGCACAAGCCACAAAAGCATCAACCATACTTAAATCAATCCGATTGATCCCAAAAGAACTTCTATACCCAAAAGGAGCAGACGCCACATGAGAGAGATGGGAGAAGAGAACTCTGATGGCTGATCTAATTTTTCTATACGTAACGTGGGGGTGTGGAGGCATTTAAATAGCACCCCTCACGTGGTCAGCTTTCTTCCTTTTTGGTTTCTTTCCTTTTCTTTTATTATTTTTGTATACACACAATATCACACATAATCCTCATTTTTTTAAGATGCAAGGTCTGTGTGGATTGACCTTCAAGAACGGTTTGGCAAGGTAACTAGCTCTCAGATCTTTACTCTCCATTATGAAATTTCTGATCTGCAACAAGGGTCTTGCACAGTTACTAGCTATTATACAAAACTTAAAGAATTATGAGAGGAAGAGTCTGCAATTATAACTCTGCCCTCTTGCACATGTGATACGGCCAATGTATACTTGAATGCACACAGCAGCAAAAACTTCTGCAATTTCTTGTTGGATTAAACGATTCCTTTGCTGCTGCTTGAAGTCAGATTTTACTTATGAGTCCCCTACCTAGTGTCAATCAGGCATTTGCCATGATTACTGAAGATGAGGCATAAAGTGTCATTGTGAATTTTGCAAAAAATGTGGTAATGGATGGTATGGCCATGCCTGCCAAGGGGAGGGGTCATGGTCAGGGGAGAGGCAGAGGAGTCGTTGTACCAGAATGTGCTCACTGCCACAAGAAGGGTCATGTGAGGGATAAATGCTGGCATATTGCTAGTGAATAAGGGAAAACTATAGATGATACAACAAATCTAAGTCAATCTGTCCGTACAGAGGGAACAAAGGACACAACAAATGTGGTGACCCCTACTTTGACTTAAGAATAATACAAGAGGCTGCTTGATTTCCTAAAGAAGGAGGCAGACTCAACAGCTGGAGGTCATGCCCTTACGTGTACAGGTTTGGTTGTTTCCCCTTCTTGTAATAATGTACATGTTAATTGGGTAATAGATTCTGGAGCCACGACACATTTGGTTAGTGACTTACATTTGCTTGATAAATACAATAAATATATTGGACCCATTACTAACATTAGAATACCAAATGGTGATAAAATACGTGTTACACATATTGGCTCAATATGTTTTTCCAATGGTTTTGAACTTGATAATGTGTTATATGCACCTAAACTGCAGTTCAATTTGATATCTGTCTCTAAATTGACCTAAGAGAAACAGTGTTTGGTTGCATTTTTTCTTGATTATTGCCTAATGGAGGGCCTTTGGGGTGGAAAGATGAGGGCGACTGGTAAATTGGTTGATGGTCTCTACATCTTGCAATATGATAATGACAAAAAACCTTCTGTATCTACTGTTTTGCCTTCTCTTTTCCCTTCTGTTGTGAATGCAAGTGTTAGTACTTATGAGTCAAGAGTTGTACAATTGTTACACCATCGTATGAGGCATGCACCCTATTCAGCTTTGAGACATCTAAACATAGCTACTGATTTGTATACACCAACTGTACCATGTGATGTTTGTTTGCAATCTAAATAAAGGAAGTTGCCTTTCAATCCAAGTTGCATTAAAACTACATCTTCTTTTGATTTATAGCACATAGATGTGTGGGGTCCTTATAAGACACCTACACATCAAGGGCACTAATTCTTTCTCACTATTGTTGATGATTTCTCCAGGGTCACCTGGATTTTCTTGATGCACCATAAATATGATGTTACTGTGCATATTAAAATTTTTTTGCCTATGTTGCTACCCAATTTTCTTCTAATGTTAAACGTGTACGTACCGATAATGGCACCAAATTTGTCAATTCTACTTTAAAGATGTTTTTTTGGAGAAAGGCATTCTCCATGAAACCACATGCCCATATACTCCTCAACAAAATGGAATTGTTGAGCGCAAACATCGCACTCTAATGCAAATTTCTCGCATTTTGATCATACACTCTGGCATCCCTATCCATTATTGGAGTGAATGTGTAACATCCTAAAATTTAATCTATTTTAAAACTATCATTAGAAAATATTTATTTTATGATAACAGAAATTTATCATATTATTTAAGTAGGATAGATTTACTTAAATATAATTTTTGAAATTTAAAATAAATTGAAAAAATAATTTAAAATGGGGTCATTTTGTTATATTTTAATCTTTTGGGGTCAAAATGTGTAATTTTTGCCAAAAGCTTTATTTAAACCTTCCAGAGGCGAGAAGTTCGTCATTTTTCACGTTTTCAATTCATCCGTCTCAGTTTCGTTCCATCCGCCATTGTGACCATTTTGGAGTTTATTTTAGTAAGCAAAGCTACCTCTAATTACTAAACTTCATTAATGAAAGTTGTTCTATGAATTTTTCTCTTTCATATGTTAGTAATTTTGTTCTGATTAGACAAAATTCTTAGAGTTAGGGTTTTGAGAAGTTTTAAGTTTTGACAATATAATAGTATAAGAATGTAGAGGGATGTTAATGGGTAGTTTTGATTAGTTTAGATTTTTGATTTGGTCATTTTATTATTTTACAACAATTTTTATTTAAAAAAGACCCAATATTGCTATTTCTGATTATTTATCTAATTAAAATTGTATTAAGCAATTTATTTTGAATGTTAGGGGTGCTATTAATAATTTAATTGGTTCACTTTTGTTATGGGTTGATTTGAGAATTTTAAATAATTTTTTTGATAGCCTGTTTATTTTTTATGTATATAGGATATTTGTACCAATTGAGTTTGAGTTTTATAATTTATTTTAGTTTATTAGAGCCTATAATAATTTTTGAATGGATGACATTCGAAGTTGGTGATGAAATATGTATATTCGGAATTTTTTGTGAAACTTTAAGTGTTGGATTTGGTAGATTTGGATGCATTGAGAAAATATAGATATGTTTAGTGATTATATTGGATGAGACATGATTTATGGAAAAAAAAATTGGGATACTAATAAGTGTTTAAGAATATTTGATTTATGTGATATTTGAGGATTTAAAGATAACAATTTTTGGGGATTTTCGGCATATTAGTTATAATTTTAAAAAGTGCAATATAACTATTAGTTGATAGAAAGGAGATTGAGATAAAGAGTTTGAATTATGGTTCTAGGTGGACAATTGTTGGAGAACTTAAAATTTGGAAAGAAAATGAGTTTTATTTAAACGTATATATGTATTTGTTTTATTATTATATTAATATGTGATTTAATCAATTGTGTAGATTAATTGTGTTTGGTGACTTGAGCTTTGGGGTTAGCTTAATGTGGTATAGCATATTTGCTTACGTGTGAGGTGACACTTTTAATTTATTTTATAAGCTTGTTATGGGTTGTAAAATGTTTTGGAAACCATCTTTTGAATTGTAAGTGTTATCTTTATTTAAAATTACTTATGGTGATTAATATGTGAAATTAACATGAAGTTACCTTTGAAAACCAAGCTCTGTATGACTATGAATCATTGGTGAAGCGGATCATATTTTGATTATGATTTATATTAATAACTCTTTCTATCATATGATATTTCATTATAATTTAGAACGTGATGAAAAATGAGAATATATATGTTATGAAAGGATGATAACTGTACTGTTGGTGCTTTGATTGTGATGATAGGAATGTGATATACTTGATAAAATCTTAAAATCCATGGCAATAGTCCCACTACTGATCATAGTGGTTGACATTACATTAGACCTTTCAAGTTTTGGATCCAATTGTGGGCGGCTTTAGGAATGGTCAACTCTCGTGAGTCTTGGACCCAGTTGCAGTGACCATAGAGAGGATGACACCTTCCAGTCTTGGACCCAGTTGTGGGCGGCTGAGAGGGGGCTCATTAACCTTATATTGATGGTTGACCCTGGCCAAGTCCTCAATCATTATAGGTTAGAGTCCACGTCAAGTGATATAAGGAGGAGTTTGGCGGAGGGAATTGTGTATAAATTGTGTGGTTTTGTGTTGGTATGCATTTGGTTACTAGTTTATTCAAATGGAATTTGGTTATCCTCCCAACTTCTCTATCTAGAGTATATTATTACATTTGATATCTATTTGATGATCAAGTACTCTTTTGATTTATAAATGTTATCAATATACTTTTAATGAACTTATCCTTGCTTCACCTCTTATAATCCTACTTGAATATTTGATAAATTATCTATTGGTTGCAGGGACTTTATTCTCCTCAGTACTAGTAGACGGGAAGGAAAAGAGCTAGAGGCATAGTATTGCGTAAACATGTTGTAGGGCCTCCTCTTTTAAGACGTTTTATGTGGAAGATGAATATATTGCCGTAAATTTAGGATATGCATGCTCTTCATATTATTTTGTGCTTATATTTGGCTGTGAATGTATTGTTACTAATATGCTGATGTTAATTTATGAATTGAGTATATGTGACCCTAATGAGAGTATTTTGATAGTCATTGCTTCCTTACATAGAAATTTCCGATGTGGATAATATAGTTATTGTTCGAATGTTATTGAATCATATCTGAACTGTGATGATAGAGTATCAAATTTATTTTCTTAATTGATTTAAAGGGGGAGGTTATTCCGAGGATTATGAATGTGGATGTTTCAAAATGCGTTCAAATGGCTGCTCATTTAGTTAATCGCATACCCTCTCGTATACTTTCTTTTAAAACTCCTTATGAGAAAATTTATGGATCTGCATCTGCCCTTGATCACTTGCACGTTTTTGGATGTTTAGCTTATGCCACTGACCTTATTGTGCATGACAAGTTTCAACCCCGTTCTCGTGCTTGTGTTTTCTTAGGATATCCCCCTGGTCAAAAGGGGTTTCTATTGCTTGATCTTCATTCTCACAGGTTATTGGTCAGCAGGCATGTCACCTTTTTTGAGGATAAATCTCCCTTCTGAGATAGTATGCCTTCTGCCCAAGAGGGTGCATAATGACTTTAAACATATGTTTTATTTTGACGCCTTTGAAAGTGATACTTGTACTAGTACTATTTTTGCAGCAATATAAATCCCCCACCACTTATTCCAAATGAAGGAGAGGATGCAGCTTCCCCTGACCAGCATGATGAACAACCCTTAGGAGACCCAACTTTAGTTCCTCCACCACTTGAACGTGTAACCAAGGATATACGACCTCCAATTTGGGCCAAGGACTATGTATGTAACTTGGTTGCATGAAGTGCTACCTATGCAAAGGGAGGTAGCTGTTTGTATCCTATTACAAATTATATAGATTACACCAATGTGTCTCCCACACATTTTTGCTTCCTAATGAGCATGGATTCTGTTGTTGAACCACATAGATATGAGAAAACGGTAAAAAATCCAGAATGGATTAAGGCAATGAACTTAGAAATAGAAGCCTTGGAGAGTAATGGCACATGGGACATAGTGCCCCTCCCTAAAGGAAAGAAAGCAATAGGAAGTAAATGGGTCTTTAAAGTTAAATACAAGTTAAATGGAGAAATATATAAGTATAAAGTACGCTTAGTGGCAAAAGGCTATACACAAAGAGAAGGAATTCACTACCATGATACTTTTTCACCAGTGGTAAAAATGGCTACTGTGAGAGTTATTTTGAAAATTGCAGCTGTAGGCAATTGGAATATATTTCATATGGATGTACGTAACGTGTTTTTGCAAGAAGATTTAGATGAGGAGGAGTACATGTCCATACCTCAAGGCTTTCCAAGCAAGGGGAGAATATGGCATGGACTAAAAAAGTCACTATATGGCTTGAAGCAAGCTTCAAGACAGTGGAATCAAAAATTGTCCACAACGTTGCTTCACGGTGCCTTTAAACAGAGTAAACATGATTATTCTCTCTTTACTAGAGTTTCTGATGATGGAATTGTTTTAGTGCTTGTATATGTTGATGATTTGCTTGTCACTGGAAGTTCAGATAGTAGAATTAATGAAGTAAAAACCTTCTTGCATGGGAGTTTTAAGATTAAGGATCTAGGAGACATAAAATACTTTCTAAGGATTGAAATAGCTAGGTCTAACAGAGGGATTGCTTTGTCACAGCGAAAATATGTGCTGGATTTGCTTTTTAATACAGGTATGAGCGGATGCAAGCCACTCAATTTGCCAATGACGCCAAATCTAAGGTTGAGAGCATATGAGGAAGGAAAGGATATGAAAGAGGATCTTTTGAAACGTCCTGAGAGATATAGAAGGCTTATAGGAAGATTAGTTTATTTAATTGTTACTGGGCCTGATATTTGCTTTGTTGTGCAGGAGTTGAGTCAATATATGCATAGCCCAACTAAAGCCCATATGGCAGCTACTTATAATGTCGTGCACTATTTGAAGCAAAGCCCAGGTGTTTGTGTCCTTATCAGCTCCAAAGGGAAACTTGAACTTGAGTGTTTCTGTGATTCAGATTGGGGGGCATGTGCAACCACCAGGAGATCTGTGATAGGTTACCTTTTAAAGTTGGGAGGATCACTCATCATGTACAAAACCAAGAAGCAAGCGATAGTTTCAAGGTCTTCCGCTGAGGCAGAGTATAGGGCTCTTGGATCAGCGGTTTCAGAGGTTGTATGGGTCAAAGTGTTGCTTAAGGATCTAAATATAAAGCACCAACAACCAATAGAAGTCCACTGTGATAGCAAGGCGGCGATTCACATTGCCAACAATCCTGTCTTCCATGAAAGAACCAAGCACATTGAGATTGATCTTCATTTTATTAGAGAGAAATTACAGAATAAATTGATTAGTTTGAGACATGTAAAATCTACTAGTTAAGAAGCAAATCTTCTTACTAAAGCGGTTAGCAAAAATGTATAAAATAGATTGCTTAGCAAGTTGAATGCTTTGAACATTTTCAAAGCCCAACTTGAGGGGGAGTGTAGGAATTAGTTGAGTGAAATAATGTAATTATGGGCCAGTGTATTTAAGGCTCAATAGGCCCAGTAGTCCATTATGTACATTGCAGGGGGTCCTTATATGCAGTGGGATGCACCAGTGTCAGCACTAGTGTCTGTATAACAATTTTTTAGATAAATCCATAGAGAATTCTCCAAGTTGATTGAGACCATCAATACTCTACATTGACTCATCCTGAAGCACCCCACCACAACCCATTGAATCAGTGATATGAGCTCCGTCAACATTAAGCTTCGTCCATCCCAATGGGAGTGCACACCATCGAGCTTCTCTGCTACATACCAACTGTCCATTCTTGTTAGTTCCTACAAGCTTAACAATAGCTTCTCTCAAACTCCTCATAACAGATTGAGCCTTCCCTTTTATGGTATTGTTGCTGGCTCTTCTCCCTTCAAAGATACACCCATTCTATCATTTCCATAGCAATGAACAAATTGTGGCAAACAACGAGCCCCATTGTTCATCTTGCGCATGCATTAAAGCTCTCCAATGCACCCATTCTGGATGTTCACCCTTAGCCACTCATCTATACTAGAGGAAAAGAAACATTGCTGTATAGGGTGTGGTCAAAGCTGAAACCACATGTCCTTTAATTTGTGTTTGTACAATCACAAAGCGAATGCAGTAAAGCTCTCTGATGCTTTCCGGTAGATTGGACACCCACTATTAGAAGCCATAGCCCATCGCACCCTCTATTCATTCATGAGAAGCTTATCATGAAGTGCTAACCACAAAAACGTTGTGCACCTTTGCACAATATCAAGCCTCCATAGTTGCGACCAAACATCAACGCCCCCATACTGCTCATTTGAGATTACGTTATAGGCCGACTTGATGGTAAAGTCTCCATGTCTGTCATGCTTCCAAAGTACAATGCGTCTTGCGACATTCATCTCTGCACCATCAAGAGCATGTCACCATGCTTTCTTAATGCCATTCTAATAGGATACCAGGAATAGGGAGATGATTAATTGGGTAGTGGGTCAGTTTCAACAAGAAAATAGGAGCATTAACTTGTTGTTAGTGAGTGGAAGTTAGTTTTTTAGCTAGTGGGGAGTCTACATGTTCTAAAAGGAGGGAGTTAGTTATAATTCTTTTCTTATAAATATCTAGCTTACTATAATCCAATGCATCGATGAATGAAGGAATACTTATTTTAGATTAGTAGAGATTCTCCCTAGGCTTCTATCATCTTTCAACGGTGAGATTCTTACTTTTAAGAAAGAATAGGAGAGATTAATCCTATAATTTCATTTTCGTTTCCCAATTTCCAAATTACAAGTTAGTGACCCTACCAATTTGGTATCAGAGCTGCGTCACGCTTCCAACACCAACTAGGATTCTGAAGCAACCAAATTTGCCACAGGAAGAATCACGAGCCAAAATTCCACCTTGAGGACAAGGTGGTTTCAAGGGAAGGAGCAATGATAGGATGCTAGAGGAAAAGGGAAATCGGTTAATGGATTATTTTTATTATTTAATATGTAGTGGGTCAGTTTTAGCAAGAAAATAGGAGAATTAACAGATTGTTAGTAAGTGGGAGTTAGGGTGTTCGTTAGTGGGAGTCATCATGTCCTACAATGGAGGGAATAAGTCGTAATTTTATGCTTATACATATCTTAGCCTATGGTAACCCAAGATATGAGTAGAGAATATCATTTCCTGTATTTTGGAGATCCTCCTTGGCTTTTACTACCTTCTGTCAAGGCGAGATACTTGCTTTGAAAGGAAGAGAAAGATAATTGTGTTCTATTTTTCCTTTTTATGTTCCAAACTGGTAAGCCCACTGGCCTGGAGCTCAGTAATAGTAATGAAATATGACATGGGAATAGAAGAGACATGTTGAGAACTGAGGAGGATGAGTATTTTTGGTTCAGCTTTGGACTGAGTTGGTATGTTGTTGTGTCTCACATTGTAACACCAAAACACTACCATAGACCATATCGTTGAGAATAGAGAGAGGGCCAATGATCATAAGAATGGTAATGGGTCCGTTTAGATAAGCAGTGGGAGAAGTGACTTTTTGGTAGAAGTTATTTTGAAAAAGGAATTCTGAGTAGAAGCTAAAAGTGTAACGTAATTTATGCTTGGATTAGCTTTATAAAAGTAACTTTTTATGAAAAGGAGAAGCCGTTTGGATAAACGTTAGAGAAATGATTTTTTGTGGCAAATTACGTAAAAGGACGTGAATCTCATTAAATGTCATACGTTCATATATATTTTATTTTAGTTATTTGTGATAATTTTAAGGATAAATACAATGATAAAAATAAAAAATGGAGTAAATGAAAATAAATGTAAAATTGGATACCATGAAAAAAAGAAAATTCTTTCAACTAACTGCTAATATCACATAACTAATTGGATCATACAATTGTTTTATCAACTAATAATATAATATACTTAATTGGGTCATAAGTAATTGAAAACTTCACATAATGAATGGAAATGACTTATGTTTTGATTGAAGAAGCATAAGTGACTTTTTATGGATTTGAAACTTATTTAAATAAATATTCAAGAAGTTTGATTGAAAAATGATTTAAAATGATATAAATCTGACAATGTTTATATTAAATAAATAGTTATTTACAAGTTGCTTATTTCAATTTTGTCTAAAATTTATTATTTAATTTTTAAGAATATAGTTTTATAAATATAAAAATTATTAGATTTTTTTTGGTAATTTTTATCTTTTCTGGTAATATATGATCTATTTTTCATTTTTATCTTTTTTTTTTGTAATTTAGTATCCACGTTTTTTCAGTCTACCCCCTCTCTCCACTTTTTTCTTAAAAGCCACACTTTTTTACTTTTTGCCTACCATGACTTTTCAAGAAAAAGCACTTCCACTAAATCATCAACCAAACACTCATACATATGGAATAATGACTTTTTCTCCTCCACCGTGGCTTTTTCTGCTATAGACGCTGTACCAAATGGACGCAATGACATGGACGTATTGAGTGACTTCTAAGAGTGCCACGTGTACATATTAGTCAAACCAGATCACATAACACACAAAATTAACACTTCTCAATTCAACGGTAGGATAAAGTTGCTCTATTTTTCATATTTCTAAGAGCATTGGTTTTGAAAATACTTTCAAATACTCAATACTCCTATGTAAAAACTTGTAGAGTAAAATTGAACCTTAACCATTTATTAAATTACATAATTACCTCAATTTACTTTCCTTTTAAGAAATATCTTTTACCTTCTTGCAAACCGTTGGCTATTAGAGAGCAGGACCAATGATAGGCCATCAGGGCTCTACCATTGGTGACTAGTCACCAAAGCTGCTCCGATGGCCAATTGTTTTTTGTAATTTAAGAAACAAAGGTAGTCAATAATTAAATTAAAGTATAACAAATGCTTACTTCAGTTTATGAAGTTACAAAAGAAAATAAATAATTTTTCACCTTTGGCAAAATATGAACTCTCCTTTGACTACCCATTTCCAACATTATTTCACAATTCTAATTTTAGTATAATAATTGCTCACTGCAATTTAGGAAATTCAGAAAATCAAATAAAGAATTTTTACAATGTTAGCAAAATACAATCACCTTTCAAAATCTAGGATTTACCTCAGAATCCATAAAATCCATTCTCCCAAATATTTCTCCAAAACATAAATTTTACCTCAAAATCCGTAAAAAGTTATTTTGAAACGGATTTCCAAACGAATCCTTAGTTTGATGAATTTCAACTTTAGCATAGTAAATATTTCAACCTACTATAACCCATATATCACCTTTTCTATGGGTTATTAAATCATCTTTTTACAACATTTTAATATTAAAAAATAACCCACCTCTCATGTTTTTCCTTTTCTTTCTTGTTCTTTTTTGCCAAAACCATTTCCTTATCGTTAAAACACATTTTCCCTGCCAAACGCGCCTTAGCTTCCACTGAGCATTATTGAGTCAATGACACATTTATTGCTTCATCATATTATTTATATAATATTGTGCAATTTTGAATTTCAAGAAACCGAGCTTGTCTTTTCTCAAGATTTGGGGATGTGAGGCCTATGTTAAACAGCAGGCCTCTGATAAATTATCAAACAGATCATCCAAATGCCTTTTCGTGGGGTATCCCAAGGAAACAAAGGGATACTATGTCTATAATCCCACCGAACACAAAGTGTTTGTTGTTCAAAACAGTGTCTTTTTAGAAAGAGATTTCATCTCTAAAAGAACCAGTGGGAGCAAGTTGCATCTCGAAGAAGTTCAAGAATCTCAAGACCCCACAGAACCACAGATGGAAGACAAAGAAGACCCACAAGATGTTGTTGAGCCTCTTCAAGCAACACAAAGCCTACGGAGGTCTGATAGATTACAACAACCACCTCAGAGATATGGATTTCTAGTTACTGGGAGTCATGATGTGTTGCTCATTGAATATAATGAGCCAACACCTATCAAGAGGCCGTAGTAGGACCAAACTCTGACAAGTGGCTAGATGCCATGAAGTCTGAAATGCAATCCATGTATGATAATCAGGTATGGACCTTGATTGACCCACCTGAAGATGTAAAAACCATTGGGTGCAAATGGTTTTTTAAAGAGAAAACCTACATGGATGGCGTTGTTAGTATCTTCAAAGCAAGACTGGTTGCAAAAGGTTTCACACAAACTCATGGTGTTAACTATGATGAAACCTTTTCCCAGTAGCGATGGCCAAGTCAATCAGAATCCTTCTTGCCATTACAGCGTATTATGACTATGAAATATGGCAGATGGACGTCAAGACAGCTTTCCTTAATGGAAAGCTACTTGAGGATGTGTACATGACACAGCCTGAAGGTTTTATGCGTTCAAAAGACTCTGGATATGCTTTATTCCCAACGCGTAGGTCCACTTCGCCCTTTTTCAATTTTCTACTATCCTTGAGACCCTGCACATTTGTACAGATGTGAGAACCACATGCGGTATCTAATACCCATGCAGAGGAAGTAGAAAAATGAATATCTATAACATATATACCTGAAGAGATAGCTCCGCTATCCTTCCTTTTCTTTTTCAGATCTTCCAGGTAGAGTTTGCAATTTCTTTTCCAATGACCAGGTTCATTGTAGAAATAGCAGACTCCTTCCTTTGGAGGCTTAGCCTTATCAGGCATGGACTTGGTTTCAGGTTTGTTTGGCCTTCTAGTTTTACCAGCGAAGCCTTTACCCTTCCCATTGCCTTTGCCTTTCCTTTTCATACCCTTTCATTTCTGAACCATCAAAACAGTGCTAGGCTTTTTCTTGATGCTCTGTTCAGCTGTTTTGAGCACCCCATGTAGTTCAAAAACATATTTCTCCATGTTGTTCATGTTGTAATTCATGACAAACTAGTCATAATTGTCTGAGAGTGAGTTCAAGATCAAATCTGTAGCTAACTCCTGACTTATGGGAAATCCTAGCTTCTCAAGATGATCAATGTATCCCTTCATCTTTAACACATGAGAGCTAACTGATGCACCCTCAGCCATCTTGCAAGAATGTAAGGCCTTAGTGGTCTCAAACCTCTCCTGCCTTGCCTGTTGCTGGAACATTTCCTTGAGATGAACAATCATCTCATAAGCCTCCATGTGTTCCAGATCTCTTTGGATCTCTGGAACCATGGTGACTAGCATAAGACATCCTACATCCACAGAGTCATCCTTATGCTTCGTGTAAGCATCTCTATGAGCTCTGGGAGCATTGGCCGCAGGATCATCAGGAATGGGCCGATCAAGGACATAAGCCTTTCTTTCGTGCTTAAGAACGATTCTCAAGTTCCTGAACCGGTCAAGAAAGTTTGTCCCATTGAGTTTTTCCTTCTCAAGGACCGATCGTAGTGATAGTGTAGCAGTATTAGTAGTCGACAATTTCAAAATACGCGAAGCATATTAGTAATCTCCCACTGAATTAACAACCCTCAATATAATTAGTGGGTTAAGATCCATATTTCACTTAAACTTAACTCCGCTTTGGCAAGACACTAAATTCAAGTTATTTAGGTAGGTAACCCTTTACCAATTACATCATATGTAACTCTTAGGTTTTATGGGATTCGATCATCATATGATCCGGCATGTTTAACCCCATCTAATGCCTTGAGATCCAAAATCGTTTTGATAATCTCAATTAAGTCAAGACAATAATGAATTGTGTGAGTAGCACCATTACTCACGATTGTTTTCCCAAGATAACTCAAATGCATCCACTTTGGTAGAACCTACAACTGAGCGATCGAGGTTATGACAATTATTCATTAATAGACGGCATTATAACTTAAGATTCATTTGGAAGGTTCAACGAATCGAATATAATGGTTTGTTGTTGCATCTCATACAATACCGATTAAATTATCATAAACTATCATGCAATGATCCAATCAAAAGCATATAATAAACGTGAGATAACATGGCTGCCCTAACCTATATCCTCTCAAGCCAATAAGAGGAATTCTAGAAAAGATTAAAAGATTACATCGAAAGAAACCTCGTTTGAACGTACGAGGGGGAGTGAGATGAGAGAAGAATGTACATCAAGAATCTTTAGAGGAAGGCACGACACACAGGCCGTATTTAAACTTTACAACCCCTTGTAAAACTAAAGCCATGTTGTTTCACCATACCCATCCAATCATTCAAGATCAAATCACAATAAGCAATAATTTATAAAGTACAAATGATTCTTATTGTGTTCAGATTATATCGCGCTACGCATACAAGGTCGTGGGGCAGCACCCCCGCGGCGGTCCAGTTTCTTTATTGTGGAAAACTCTTCTGGATTTAATAGAGCATATAAACCCATA
>JANTPZ010146236.1:0-16915 GCA_025593235.1 Vachellia pachyceras
TGGAATTTATTTTGGTTCAAGGATTATTTTTCTCTCATGAACCATGAAACAAGCTTTGTTTAGAGACCAAGATCACATAAAGTAAATTTTTCTAGAATTAGTTGTGAATTATGAAAGTTTGGCCCAAGATGTTTAAGTTTTTAATAAACAATAGTTAAAGTGGGTTTTGAAATTCACTTAGATAACTAATTCTAGCTTATATAATGATCTCAAGTGATCTAATTAAGGTCTCTAATGGATAATACGGTGAAGATATGAGAGGTATTACACAATGGAAGCATCAAACCACTAAAAAAACTCTTTCCCCCTTGACCATCAGCTGCATAAAATTTACCAAAATAGGAGGGAATGGATTTTTGCATGATTTCTTTGTACATACATGCATAATCCAACTTCTACACCATTTTCCAGTCATTTGATAACATAAACACATGCATATTCATGCATCATCAATTTTGGTCTGTAGCAAGGGGTTCATGCCATAATTTGAAAACAACACCAAATCAACTAAATCAAAACATCTACATGCAGTAAAACATGCAAAGAGTTTATTTAAACCATTTGTTGCTTCCAATTTTCATTGTTCTTCATTTTCTCTCACTAGGTCTCTTCAAGACCACTCTTGAAACTCATTAACCAACCATTTAGAGAGAAAAATAAACCGATTAAGAGGAAGAACAAGGCTCATAATCAGTTTCTATAGAAGAAATCATGCTGAAATCATGAACTTACTTTAGATTTGGCTTGATTTCTTCACTTTTTCTTGAGTTTCTCCACTTCTGGCTTCTCCTCTCTCTTCCTTCGGCTGGAGCACGAAAAAGGATAAAAATGGGAGTGAAGAAGACTTTAAAATTTGTCCCCAAAATTAATTTTCCAAAAAATGCCCTTACTTTTATGATTTTCGGCTACCGGAAATGTCTTTCGGGAATTTTCTGATCATTAAGACCATTTCAACCCTTCAAAAATTCCCATAATTCATAAGCTTAGTAGGTTATTTTTATTTTCTCAAAACCCATTTCGGAAATGCCCTTAATAAATTTTCTTCTAAAAATCCAAATTCGACGATTTTCGGCCATTTATATCACCGTTACAGCAAACTATTTCTGACTTTCTGTTTGAAATAATTTTATAAAAAACTATTTTTACCCACTTGAACATTACATTTATGAGGCCTTTGGACAATTTAAATAATAATATTTGGCTAAAAACTCATTAAATGACCAAAATATTAAATTCTATAAAAAGTCCTGCGAAGGGCATTTTTTTCCATTCAACCTTAACTGAGCCTTAATTGATGATCAGTGACTTTTTCTCTACCTGCTGGTGCCATGGTCATTTTTATGATATTTTGGTCATCTTTTCCCAAAATGACCATTGTGTCCTTAACTTTTCAAAAAATGACCATTTTGCCCTTACGTTTTATTTGCTTGCAAAATTGCACCTTTAGCATCTCTTATGCTTCTATGCATTCATCAAACCCTTGAACACTCTGTAGCCCTTATCCTCAGTTACTAGAAAATGAGGATATTACATTTTTGCTTAGTCTTGAGATGGTTCTGTCGCGGCCAACTCTTGGCTTCACGTGGTGAACTCCTTTAGTCAGCGATAGTGAGTGTAAGTGATCACATGTTGGTCCCATCTCAGCCTTCCATTTCATTTTCCTTCTTCATTTCCCTTTGTTCTGATCTGTTGTAGAAGACCTCTGCAAGACTTTGCTTGTAGGATCATTTAAGTAAGCAAAATCTCTCCTTCTCACTTCACCTCCTTTGTGAAGTCATTATAGGTATTTTTCTCTTTCTTAGGGATATCCTTGGTGTTGAAGTTTTGATTTTTTAACAATCAAAGACCCCAAAAGTGTAGAAAAATTTTTATGGGGGATTTTCATCTATTTCGATTTTTTATTTGAGTATTTTATAATGTTTTTCTTTAATTATAGACCTAATATTACTGTTAGACCTTGTGGTCATACCAGAATGTTGTGAATCATTTTATGTTGGGGATATTGTAAGAGTTGTTACTAACTTTTAGAATGGAACAACTTGAGGTTTGTAATGAAATATTGATGTTGGGAGTTTTTGGAGAAACCTTGAGTATAGAAAATTAGTGTTTTGGATAGATTTAGGGAATGGATTTTATTATCTCATACATATGTATACATATAGAGGTGAGATTACTTTGGTTGTCATAGCATTGATATGCAATTATGGTTCAGCAGATTGGATTGTCTTTTGAGGTTTTGATTGTTGGGCTCGAACTATTGTGGTTGTGCAACTTGCTTTAGCAAGAGGTAACCACATTTAATTTATCTCATATGCTTGTATGAGTTGTAAGATATTTACAAAACATATTTTGAACCTTAAGTATTATTTTGGTATTTAGAAATCCACAAGTGATTATTGATTTGAGAAAATTAACATAAAATCACTTTTATAATATAAGTTTTCTTATGTTATTAATTGTTGGTAAAGTGGATAATACTTTACTATTATGAAAAATATTTCCTTGACTGATCATATCCAATAATATTATGCTACAATGAGAAAGTGATGGCTAGGAGCATATAGATGTATATGTGATTGTATGGTTGTTATCTTGTTACTGGGGTTTGGGTTGTGATGAAGATAGGAAGATGATATTGTTGCTGAATTATAAAGTCCAGGCCAATAGTCTCCGCTACTGATCATGGTGGTTGACATTTTTATTGGACATTCCAAGTCTTGGACTCAGTTGCGGGTAGCTTGAAAATTGTTAACTCATGAGTTTTTGACTCAAAGGTGGGCGATAATAAAGAGGTTTGGCACCTTCCAGTCTTAGACCCAGTTGTGGACAGCTAAGAAGGGGGCTTATTAATCTCGTAATGATGATTGACTCTATCCAAGTATTCTATCATCATGGGTTAGAGTCCATGTCAGAGGAGATAAGGAGGATTTTGGTAGAGGGAATTGTGTATAATATGTGATATCTAGTGATTGATAGACATTGGGATTCTAATTAATTTATGTGAAATGTTATCTACCTGCCAACCCTTTTGTTTATTGTAAATCTTTATGTTGGGTGTTAAATCACTAATCAAGTGCTCTTGTTATCTTATAAATGTGAACCATATATTTTTCAAATGAAGTTATCCATGCTTCACCTCTCATAACCCCGCCTTCATATTTGGTAAATAAACTGGAAGACAAAGAGTATGAGGTATAATGTTGCTTCTTCCTTTATAGGGCTTCCTTTCTGAGACATCATTGTGGTTACCATATGTTTAGTTTATGCATAATATTTCAATTACTTCGATCTTTTGGTGAAATTATAAAGCACTAATTAATGTTATTATATTATGTATTGAGCATATGCTACCCATTGTGGGTATTTTTGTTAATCATTATTTCCCTCTATGGAAACTTTACATCATGGATAACATAAACTTTATTTTGGATAACTTTGCTTTTAATGAGAGGTTATTTCACTTGGTATCAAAGCCAGTGGCTTTGAGATCCTTTGTCTTGTAAAGCATTGCATATAAAACTCATGGCAATATATATTCTCCACACACGTCACTTCTTCCAATCTTTTGTACTGACCTCTTCTTTACAGCTTCATCCTTTGGTGGGGAGAATGGTAAGTACTAGAAGGATTGGAACCAATGTGGGTGAAAGTCGTGTGCCGTCTAATCACCCAAACCAACCGCCATAAAGTAACGATGAAATTCTGAGGCAGTTATATGCAACCATCCTTGGACTTGATGAGAGGTTAAGAAAGATGGAGGATGTTCAAGAGAATCAGAGATTTGAAAGGAGAGCTAATGGCCTAGAGAATATGTTAATGTAGGATTTGAGTAAGAGGGGGTGAATTGGTCACTTTTGAAATTTTAAACAACAAATGTAGAATTAAAACAAAGTCAACGATAGAGATAAGAGTGAAGATGACACGGGAGATTTATCCTGGTTGAATCCTCCTGACCTACGTCCAGTCCTCAGAGCTCCTCGGAGATTTCCAATCCACTATTGTGCAACAAATTAAGCTCTTCGGGCCTTTACAATTAGGAGCCACACTCCCCCTCACAACACGTAATAAAACAGAGACTGATTTTCTCTATTTTTTGCTTAGTTTCAGCCTAACAAATTCAAGGTCCCAACCTTGAATATCTCACAGTAATACAAGAAGATTTACAATTTAAACTCTCTTAAAAGAGTAGATTATTAATCATTGAAACTCACAAGAATTTATCAACAAGATGACAGAGACTGTAGTTACACAAAGTAAATGCTTGTTAATGCATATTCATCATCGTCTTTTGTAATATCCCGAATTTCAGTAACCGAAATAAAGGACAAACTGATGGTTATGAGATGATTCAAGGCCCATAGATGGGAAGTACATAAAAAGAGAATGCCAATAGATAAGAAAATGTCCCAAGGTCTTGAAATTTCTAAGTAAAAATGACCAAGGGCAAAATGGTCATTTGGTATAAATGAAAAGGTAAAATTGTCATTTTGAATAAAAAGGCCAAGGGCACAAATTTCATTAAAGATAAATAGTAAGGGCACAAAGGTAATTAGTCATGAAATACTAAAGGCAAAATTGGAATTTAGAAAAGAGTAGAAAAAGTAAGGGAAGTATTGGAATTTTGAAAAAAACATTAAGAAAAGCAAGGGCATTTTGGTAATTATGGAAATATGTAAGGGCATTTTGGTAATTGGACCAAAAGTCAAAGTCAATAGTCCAGATACCCCAAAATTGACAGATGCCTAATAAATAGAGTAGAACTAACGGAGCAAAACTGTGTGTCCCGAATTTTTTAAATTCACGTAGATTTCCGTCTATAGTATTTTGAAGGTTAAATGGCTGAAAAATAATTATTTGAGGTATTAGATGACCTTAATTAGTTGAGTTTAAGATATGGAAAATTAAAGTGAATTTTCTAGTATTTAATAAAATTGTTATCCAGTATCCGATAAAGGCGATTTCCTGAATTGGGAGGAAAAAGTCCCAAAACCCTGAAAATGGGGTTTTATTTAAAAATTAATTACTGACAATCCAGGAAGCAATTTGAGAAACAGAAAAGGGCTAGAGTATTAGTGAAAATTCTAGAAATTTTTAATGTCCTAAAACCCAATTGCTTGTCGGAATAATGTTTTTCGAGGTTTCGTTAGGGGCAAGGAACGCTGTTGAATTTAGAGCAGTTCCAGGGGTATTTTGGGAAGAGAGATTTCGCCATATGTATAAGGAAGATGAGGAGATGAAATGAGGAAGAAAACATCTCCAGAAATTAGAGAAAGATTTAGCGGAGTTAAATTACCTTAACCGGTGAAAGTTGTAACCGGAGAAGTAACTGAATGGTAACTATATCAGTTAGGGTAACCAAGCTTCTAGAAAACCAGTTACTCTCAATCATTACAACTTTTTACCAACTAATAGGAAGCAAGCACATGTAGGTGCGGTGGTTCTTTTATGGCCTTTAGATCAAGTTGAGATTTCAAGATCAAATCTCAACCATCCAAGCATTATCACAATATTTATTAAACAACAAAAATCTACTCTTCCTCCCTCTTCAAGTCATAATTTTGCAGCCACAAAATAGAGAGGAGAAGATGCCATACTTGATCAAGAGGAAGAAAAGAAGCCCACACACAAGGTAAGGCTCCCAAGCAACCAAACTTATACATTTTCTTAAGCTTTGCAACCTCCTCTACAATTCTATTGATTTAGTTTCTTGATTAATCCTCTCTTTTGGAAGATTGGAAGTTAGGGTTCTTGAGTTGAAAAGTGAGAAAGAGAGGAATTTAGAGGAAACCAAAGGTTGTAAAAGACTCCTTGTGTGTTAAGAAGTAATTTGATGTATATATTGTGTTGGTTTGATTATTGTTTGAAATTTTGGGAAGTTCAAAGTTAAGGAGAGATGTTGTCCAAGTGTTTATTTGATATGGAAGAGTTGTGTTTGAGTTAGATATTGCATGGAAAGAGGTTTGGAAGCAAGAATATGCAAGTATACATGAGAAAACGTTGAAAAATCCAAACTCCCTATATTGTTCTATTTTTGGCAAAATCAAAAGAAATAGAGGGAGTGGGATTTTGATGCTTCCAATAGCTTTTAGAATGAAAAATTGTGTAGGGTAAAAGTAAGAAAAGAATTTGGGAAGCATTAGAAATCATAAAAACAAGTTATAAAGTTATAGGGTGCTTTAAAAGGTCAAGAGAGGTTATATTATGTTTTTGTGATTCTCTTATCTTGTTGATGATTTGATAATGATGATTATGCTCTTGAATAATGTTTAGGAAGTTGAGATACCAAAGAGCACATTGGTAAAGTTGGACAAGAGAACTCCAAGTTTTAGGAAAGGCTAAAGGAACAAGGTAGCAAAGCTACTAACTCTACCTAAATCCTTTTATGAACTTGTTTGTGAATGGTGCATGTTTTTGTGATGAATGAACTTGATTCTATGTGTATGATATGTGCCCTTGATTTCTACGGTCATATGCATGATAATATGTAATTTGAATATATCACATGTACTTTGAAAGTATGCATACACATTCACAAGTTTTTAGTTAGTTTTGTATTGATATTTCCATAAATCTCATTATCCACCACTAACCATTTTAGGTGGAAGCACAAGCAAGGGTAAGAGCAAGGTTAATGGTGATTGAAGATGGCATATTGTTATGTTCTTGCTTGTGGAAATTATGTAATGTGTTTGGAAATTGATGGTTGAATGTTATTGTAGTTATGTAACCTAAACCTCAACTTAATAAATAGTGAAATACATGTGAATGCATGCATGATCATGACCAAAGAAGCTAGATAAGTTCATCATTCACTAAGAGAGGTTTAAGGATGGAAACCAATGATTTCACCAAGCTTAGAAAAAGAAAAGTTTCCAAGTAAAGGGTTCCAACACCCTTCAATCTACCCAAACTTTGAATGACGATGAAAAATAGAAAATGAAGTCCAAATGACTTGAAATTTTCCATTTAAATAGTATACATCCCAATATTTAAAAATAGCCAAAGTTTGTTAAATTTGGATGTGTACATAAAAAGTTATGGTTTCCCAAAGTTGAGAAATAAATCTGGAAAAAATGAAAAGTGACCAAATGAATAATACATTTTCATGGATAAAACTGTATCAAATGGGCAAGATTTTAAACCAGTGAGTATTTTTCACCTACATATCACTTTATAAGCTTCATATAGAAATTGCAACCACTCAATTTTGATTTTTCTAGAATTAGTTATGACTTTTCAAAGTTGGAACAAAAATCTGAAAAAATGACCAAATGAATACTAACCCGTTTTGGAAATTTTCAATTTTTCTCCCTTGGTCAATTTGAGTTATCTAAGGCCTAAGAGCGGTTCATTAGTGATCTAATATGAAGATTATAGGGAAAATTAAGGAGTTTCACATATTTCTCTGTCTTAAAAGCTCTTCATTTATAACCGAGGCTTCATTCATTAGCCGTTACTCTGAGTTCAAAGTCTGTTAGAGAGAAGCTTGTATCCGTTACTCACAGCTACTGCTTTCATTGATTTGCCATTAATGCTTCATTTAATATGGCCCAACTGTCGACGGTGGAGATGATATTAATGATTTGAGTCGGAGCCACTCTCAGTCAACCTATGCCTATTTTAATGGATGAGCTAAAAGTGTATTTATGAGAGCAGGTTAAATTCAAATAGGCCATGCACAAATAAGGAAAGATTCAATAACGAAGTAAGCATAGCTGTGTCATATAACATGTTAGACAGATATAGAACTCAGGTTCTCAATTCTCAGAATTCGAGTACTAAAACATTCAGTCTAAAGAGATTTTAAAAACATTGTAGTGTAACTTCAAGTTTTCATTATCAGAACTTGAGTTTTAGAAAACTTTTAGTTGAAACTTGAGTTGTAATGAAAGTTTTGTAAAACAGTTTGAAAAATTTTGTTTGAAACTTGAGTTTTGATATCAAGTTTTATTTGAAGTAGTGAAACTTGAAGTTTTGTATAAAAGGAACTCAAGTTTTAAAATACAAGTTAAATTGATTCATTGAAGAGATTCATGAAACTTGAGTTTGCTCAAAATGGAACTCGAGTTTTGTAAAACTTTTATTTGGAACTTAAGTTTGCATAGAGAGCTTTTGAACTGAGAAACATTTGTTAAGGCATGAAACTCGAGTTATCAAAATCCATGAAGCATTCAACTCGAGTTCTGTGATCCTGGAACTCGAGTTCTATAAGGTTCTAGAAAACTTGAATTCCAAAGTTAAGTCTTGAAAGCAAGTTTTATGCCTAACAGTTGTGGAACTCGAGTTATAGAGATTTAGAACTCGAGTTTTTGAACTGATTGAAAAACTTCCTTCAGAAACTCAAGTTTTAACTGATAGTTTTTGAACTGAATGCAAAACTTCTTTTTCAAAGTCAAGTTTTAACATTAAGTTTTTTATTAAAGCATAGAACATGAGTTCTAAACTTACCATACTCAAGTTTTAAAACAGTTTCACCAATTTTCAAAATAATTTCAAGATTTAAAACATTTTTAAACTTGCAACAACATAAAGTTTTGATATCATCAAAATAAGGTATCAACAGAATGGATATGTTGATCAAGTAAAGGCACAAGTATCGGGGATACCACTGACCACTTAGGTCAACCGAGTGGGAGTGCAGAATAGCAACCACATGATTCTTTCATACTTAATGTGTGGAAGCATTTTTCAAAATTCCACCCTCCTTGCTTTATGGAAAGGGGGATCCTATTGAGGCATATGCGTGGATTCATTAGCTTAAGACTTTGTACAAAGCAGTACCCTGCAATGAGTTACAGAAAGTATAGGTGGTCATTGTTCAGCTAGATGGCCAAGCTAAGGACTAGTGGGAAAGTGCTAAATCCCTATAAGAGGAGTATACCCTTAAATGGGAAGATTTCAAGAAGATGTCTCTGAACCACTTCTTTCCTACTTTACTAGTTTACACTGCAGTAGAGGAAATTAAATGAGGATGAGTACATTACCAAATTTATTGACCTTGCCAAGTATGTAATGTATCTACAAGGAAAGAGGGATAATTCTTGGATGGCAATTCAATTGTTAGAAAAGGCTAAGTTGGAGCTTAAGCATTTGCTCATGGGGCCAGAATCTCAAATTTTAAGGAGATGTACACTATGATACATCTGATAGGGCGTAGGTTTCGAGAGTAGGAGGAATCAAAGAAAAGAGATGTATTGGGTAGGTTTAGCCCATTAGTAGGACCTTCTGGAGGGATAAGTAAGAAACTCTTCCACCATAGTGGCAGCTCTTCCAAGAGGCACAGCCACTTTGGAGGCTATCATAAGAAAAATTGTTCTCATGGTAGTCAAGTAAGATGATATGACGGCAAAGATCACAATACACATCAGGGGTTTGTGAAGAGTCAGGAGTCATTGAAAGGCTCTTCGGTTACTACTCCCAGTTCAAACATTCATCCCTTATGCCAGCGGTGTAGTAGGCATCACCTAAAGCAGTGCTGGGTATGTTATGCTTTTCGGGAGGTTGGTCAACTACAAGATACTGTGAGAAGGTGAAGTAGATCAACTAGCCTAAGCCTTCAATTCAATGAAAGGTGTATGCTCTGTTTGCTGAAGAGGCTAGTACAACTCCCAATTTGATTATAGGTAACATTATTCTTAATCGAAAACCTCTGTGTGCTTCAATTGACCTGGTGCCACTCATTCTATCATATCTTTTGATTAAGCTAAAAAATTGAAGTTATGTTTAGTCAAATTGCCATATGATTCGCTTGTATCTACTTTGGCGGGAGTTACGGGGAGAACCGTTAAGGCATGCACGCGAGTGTCTTTGATTTGTAATGGTCAGAAGACAACCCATAAATTTGTTTTGTTTGCCTCTAAGGGGAATTGATGTGATTGTTGCCATGGATTGGCTATCATCAAATAAGATTACCTTAAATTGTGTGAAGAAGATAATGGTTATGCATGATGGTTTTGCATCAACTTTAGTGCAGTTTCACCAATCTTGTTGTCTGCTGCTTAGTGGCAAAGAATGTGAAGAAAGGATGTGAGGCGTATTTGGTTTTCTTTTCAATTCAAGTAGAAGTTGAGAAAGGAGTTGTTAAGGAGTTTCCAGAGGTATTTTCAAAGGAGATGTCCAGTTTGCCTCCAAAGAGGGAGGTAGAGTTTCGATTGATCAAGCACTTGGGACTGAGCCTATTTCAAGGGCTCTGTATATAATGTCACCTTTACAGCTCGTAGAGTTGAAGAGACAGATAGAGAAATTACTAGAAAAGGGTTTTATCATGCCAAGTGTGTCTCCATAGGGTGCATTAGTGTTGTTCGTAAAGAAGAAAGAAGGTTACTTGAGGTTATGCGTCGATTATAGACAGCTCGATAAGGTTACAATCAAGAACAAGTATCACTTTTGAGAATCAATGACCTATTAGATCAACTTATGGGTTCATCTGTCTTCTCAAATATCGACTTATGTTTTAGGTATCATCAATTAAGGGTCCAAGCCGAAGACATTTCTAAAACTGCCTTTCCCACCAGATATGGTCGCTAAGTTTCTAGTAATGCCTTTTGGATTGACTAACATTCCTGTAGTGTTTATAGATTACATGAAATGGGTCTTCATGCGATATCTAGATTAGTTTGTAGTGGTGTTCATTGACGATATCCTTATCTACTCAAGGAGTGAAGAGGAGCACAAGTTTGTGGTGTTGTTTATGGAAGTATGCTACGAATTTTTGGAATTTTTGGTGACTCTAAATAGGTCAAGTGAGCAGGGGATTCCCATAAAGTAATTTCAGTACGATAAAGTAGCTTTAGGGACAACTAAAGTAACTTTATCTGCATAAAGCATATTCTGTAGACTAAATTACACCACATCACCTTTCTGTGGAAAGATGAAAGGTAATAGAAGATATTTTAACTGTGGTAGAATACTCAGAGTAAATTTACTTTATCAGTTCAACCAAGTCCCATACTTAAATACACATATGTGGATTTATATTTAATTGTTCAATACAATTCTTAAAGCTCCAAGAAGCCATCCAAGTCATCCAAAGAGAGAAATAAGAGAGAAAAGCTGGGGAGGAGGAAGAGGAAGCCATGAGAGGAAGTTGAAGTCAAATTTTCAAGGTAGGAGTTAATTGTTGCATGTAATCTTCCATATTTATTCACTTCTACCACTCGTCTTCCATTTCATCAATTTGTTTTTGGCCAATTTGTTGTGTATGTGCTGCTGTAAAGTTGTGATGTTTGAGGGAGGAAGTGAGGAAGAGTGAGATTTATAAGCAATAAATGCTAGAAATCAACTCTATGCAAGATTTAAAGTTGATTGATGGTTGTTTTGTGCTTGTTTGAGTTGTGTATGAATTAGTTTATATGGAAAGGGATGTTTTGATGCTTACATGACAATAGTTAGTTGTAAAACACTCCATTCATGACAAGGAGTATTTTGGTGTAAAAATTGTTGTTGTTTGCTTGATGTAATGAATTTTGGAAGCACCAAAGTTGAGGGGAGGTTCTGTCCAAATTTCCATTTGAGGTAGAAGAGTTGTATTCAAGCTAAATAATGCTTGAGAGGTATCTTGGGATCAAGAATATGTTGGTATATATGTTGAAATCTTGAAAAATCACTTTGTTGTGATTGTGGGAGGATTTTCGTCCAGATCTGTGATGGTGAGGAAGGAGCTGGATTTTGATGATTTTAATGCTTCCAATGGCTTTAAAATGAGATTTTGTGTAGGGTAAAAGTGAGCACAAGTTTTGGGAAGCATTAGAAATCATTAAGACAAGTTTCCAAGCTCTAGAATTCTTTAAAAGAGTAAAGGAAGTTATATTGCGTTTTTGGTGATTGTCTTGGCTAGTTTATGACTTGAGAATGATGATTATACTTTTAAATGTTGCTTAGGAAGTTAAGAACTCAAGGAGCCCATTGGAAAGAGTCATCAAGAATGCTTTAGAACTCAAGAAAAATTAAGGAAGGCTAAAGGAAAAAGGTAGCAAGACTTCTAACCTTAAACTAAATGTTATGAAAATTTTTATGAAACATACATGACTTGTATTGAAAGTTTATGATGATTGAAAGTGTGAATATGTGCTATTGATTGCTATGGCCATATGCATTTAATTGTTACATGTTGCACATTTCATCAATTCACACTTATGTTAAAAGTTGTCATGCATTTTTATGAAGTGTGTTAGATAGTTTTGCTATTGGGATTTCCAAAAATCTCATTATTCCCCACTAACCCTTTCTAGGTGGAAGCTCATCAAAGGGTAAAGACAAGATTAATGATGTTTGAAGCAAGTTTATTTGGCACTTTGATGATGTTTTGATTATGTATTTTCAATGCTACTTAAAGATCAAGTTTGTATGTGGTTTTGTAAATTAAACCTCTACATGTGTGGTAGCCAAAAAAGGTGAAAACATGTTATAATTATAGGCTAATGCATGTTTAATTATGAGCACAAGAAGAAAGCAAACAAGCTTGCCTAAAGGAAGAAAAATGGAAATGATAAGGATGTATATAGTAGTAAGGTTGGTCAAACCCTGTACTTTGGCATGACGTGAAACAAGGTAAATGAACTCCAAATGAGTTGAATTTTTCCAGAAAAATAGTTCACATTGCAAGCTTTAAAATGAGTCAAAGAACACTGGATTTGGAGTTTTGTATGAAAAGTTATGATGTTCCAAATTTGAAGAAAATCATGGAAAACCTGGGAAATTAGAAAAATTACCAAATGAACAGTGAATCTTTGCAGACTAAACTGTATCAATTGGGCAAGTTAATGACCTCATGAGTATTTTTCCCCTATAGAAGAACTTATAAGCTTCAAATAGAAATTGGAACCACTCAATTTCGATTTTTCTAGAATTAGTTATGAATTTTCAAAGTTGGGCCAAAATTCAATGAATAGTAAAGGTAGCAAGACTACTAATCTCCTCTTATGTTTATGAAAATGAGTTGTGAATGTTACATGAACTTTTATGATGATTAAAGTGCATGGTTTGTGTATGAAATGTGACTTTTATGCTATGGTCATATGCATGATAAAGTGTAGTTTGATATGTCACGTGTTTATATGATCATACACATGCTCTAAAGTTATGTATGCACATTCACAATATTTTGATTATGTAGTTTTGCTATTGGGATTCCCAAATCTTATTCCCCACCAGCTAACCATGTAGGTGCAAGCTCAAGCAAGGATAATGAGAAGATTCTTGATGCATGAAGAAGTTGCTCTTACTTGCATGGTTTTGTGTAAATATTTGAGTTGCTAACTCTCTTGAAGTTGTTGTTGTGGTTGCAACCCTAAACCTCTACAAAAAGTATCATGAGAATATATGATAATTCATGCATGAAATGGGCTAAAAGTAACAAGGAATGGTAAAGGGATAATCATGCATGTTAGAGGTGGGTTAATGGACCAAAAAGAGGTTTTGGTAAATTTTAAGAAAATTGGTTTTCAAAGTTAAGGGGTTCCAAAGGTCCTGAAAACCGAATCTGTTTCATGTGGGGATTAAAAATATCAAAAGAGCTCTAATTGATCTGAAACTTTCCAGTCAGAAACTACACATCCTAAGCTTTAAAATGATATAAATTTTGTGAAATTTGGATGTGTATTTTGAGAGATATGATTTTCCAAAATTTAAGTGAAAAACTGGAAAAACTGGAAGTGACCATTTGTACAGTACAAAATTTCAGAATAAACTGATTAAAATGGGCAATATAAATTTAGAAATTGGAACCACTCCATTTTGATTTTTCTAGAATTAATTATGATTTTTCAAAGTTGGGCCAGAAATCTGAAAAAATGCCATGTGAACAGTAACAACGTTTTTCTACATTTTTGAAAATCCAAGTTCACAATTTTGGATAATTTTTGATATCTAAGGCCCAAGAGTGATTCAAAAGTGATCCAATACAAGTATATAGGGGGGAAATAGGAAGTGTTACAAAGCTAGTGGGACAAATAGATTCCAAAGACGTGGAGGAGCTGGACCATCTGGTTCCAACATACCACCTAACCAACAAGCCTTGAGTGTACTATAAAAAGAGGACACGAACCAGCTCTTGCAAAATATGTTGATGTTGTTCATGGAAGATAAAGCTTCTACCGCCAACCAGTTTAACTCTATTGCCTCTTTAATTCAAAAAGAATCCTTAAAGAATGACGCGAGGTATGCCTCCTTGGAGAAGAGAATGGAGCAGTGGGAAACGAAAGTTGAGAACTTAAACTCCTTTGTCACTCAACTCTCTAAGAATTTGAGTGAACAAAAAGCAAGGACTGGTTAATTTGAGAAGTGGGAACAAGTTAAATCCAGCAAGGAGAAAGAAGGAGAGAGCATAGAAGGTGAAAGCCTTTCACACCCAACCACTACAAGAAAGAATGGCGAAAGCGCTAAAGAGGAAGCAGTACTATTGAGATGAGAAGGATCATCCTCACATATGGAAGAAAGGAATTTGGCTTCTAAGAAAGGAACTAAGCACTCAAATGTGAAAACTAATGGGAGCAAGCATGGACTTACCTCGTCCAAAGGTAATGATGTAAATATCGAAGAACTCCCTTTTCCCAATTCTTATTTAATGAGTAAGAAAATTGATGAGAAGAAGCATGAAAAGGAAGTCTTCGATTTATTCAGTAAGGTAGAGGTTAATATTCCATTGCTTAACTTAGTAAAGAGAGTTCCTACATATGCTAAGTACCTTAAGGACCTATACACTAACAAGAGAAAGTTTAGACCAAATGAGAGAGTCCAAGTGAGCTCAAATGTATCAGCCCTCTTTAAGCCCCAAATTCCAGTCAAGTGTCAAGACCCTAGATCTTTTACCATCCCTTGCACTATAGTAAAGTCACCATAGGGGAGCGATGTTAGATCTAGGGGCTGCTATCAATGTGATGCCCAAGTTTGCCTATGAAGCTTTGGGAGTGAAAAACATGAAACCGACAACTGTAGTGCTCCAATTAGCTGATAGGATAATTAGACATCCTGAAGTGGTGACAGAGGATATTTTGGTGAAGGTAAAGGACTTAGTTTTTCCAGCTGACTTCTATGTGCTTAACATGTCCAATGAATCTATTCGTGAATCTACTTTAATCTTGGGCAGACCCTTTTTAGGGACTGCTAATACCATTATTAGCATGAAAGAAGGGAGCATATCAATGGAAGTTAGAGAAAATAAGATCCGCTTTAACATGTATGAAGCCATGAAACACCCTTATGAGGATTATTCTCTTCTGAGTATTAATGCTATTGACGTGGCTCTTGATGATGCATGTGCTGATTTGGATTTTGAAAATGAACTTGCATGTTCAAATCTTTTTCCATTTACATCACATTCTGAGAATGATTCATTGTTCCCATTTGAACCTCCTAATTAACCCGAGTGTTCCTGCGAAACACCTGAGGCATGCACTTACTTTTTATCGGTTGATAGTGTGCTTTCCACACCGAATACACATACTGTTAAGTTCCTTTCCTTCACTCAATCATTTACTTGTACTGATAATGATGTCTTTATGCTTATGTGAATGATTTAAGTGTGGGGAGGAACCTCTCCAGTAGGAATTAGATTTGTTCTATTTTCTTTTAGGTTGTTTTTCATTTCAATAAAACCCCTTTGTTTCATATTTAGCCTTACTTCATCAGTTTGACACTTAGAGAGATTTGTTTGTTATATTTGAGAATTGTGTTTGGTGTTTGATTGAAGTCCTAGGATTAGGTGTTAATGTTTAGTCCTATGTTTGTGTGTTTCTTTTTCTTCTGTTCACTCTCTGTAAGGTTTAGCCATGGTGAAATATGATGTTTGTTGCGGCCAACCTTTCAAGCTGCTAGTGGTTTCCTCTCGGGAAGTTTTCACCACGACTAAATCAGTTCTTAGTCGTGGCTAACAATCTGACCTTTCATCTTCTGAAGTTGTTGGTCGTGACCGAATTTACCTACACCGTGACGAAAATAGCGACTCTTCATTTTCCCTCCAGTTTTTTTAAACTCATTTTCAGTTTCATTCCTTTCACTCCGTTTCTTTCTCTTTCGCTCTGCCCTCATCCTCTTCTGTCACTGTTGTCGTCCACCACCGTGTTATACATCATTCTCAATATCATCCCCATCCAGTCCATCACAGATAAGTAGTCGCTACCTTTCTTTGTCCATTTTCTTTTCGTTTCATTGAATCATTGTGTTTTCTGTCATTGTCACTGAGTGCTGAGTTTCTGTGATTTTCACCACGGTGAAAAATGAGGTTCACCGTAACTAATTTCATAATTAGTTGCGACGAACCTTAGTTTTCACCACAATCAACTTCAGCTGGCATCTGTTTTTCAATTTGTTTTAGGGTTAGTTTGTTTTTAACATTTGAGTTTTACTGTTTTTCTTTTTGTGTTTGGCTAGTAGCCATGCCTAAGAGAAAAACCCTGGTATAGTTGAACGACCGAGCCTTGACCCTCAACCTACATGTGAGGAAATTTTTTGAGCTTACCCAGAGCCAACCCTTAGTTAAGGAGTGTTCATTTCCCCTTACCCTGTCGACCACCCATCCGTTCGCTGTATTGTCGAGTTAGGCTTTACAGGTCTTCTGTGCGAGCGTACCCAAGGTAACCTTGCATTCGTGCACCATTTCTATACCATCTGTCACCATAAGACCACTCTGTTTATTGACTGATGTCTGGGAGTTAAGATAGCTCACTTGATTAATCGTAGCACCATCGGACACCATTTCGCTCTGCCCATCTGTGAGCAGGACCACTTCACTACCTTCATACTAATTTCCCTAAGGATTAGATAGTTGAGACCCTATGTGAGCTAGGGAAGGGCTGGCACATTCCTCGTAGGGTCGAGATGTACATCCGTCGGTCTGAATGAGATGAAACCAATCATCCACCTCATTTGCAACAACATATTTCCCACCAGCCACCTCGCTAACCTGCCTAAAAGGCAG
>JANTPZ010146237.1:0-12473 GCA_025593235.1 Vachellia pachyceras
AAAAAAAAAAGGTATGTATTTGCTATTTTTTTTATAAAAAAACTTAAAATTTTGTATTTTTATATTCAATTCATATATTTATAGTACTTGTTAATTTATCTCATGGAACTACATTTTCAGGGGAATTAGCTCTAGGTCAAGGAAGAAATTTAATTATACATATATTTTTTTTGCCAGATATACATATATATATATACACAGTAATAACTAAAGAGCATGCAATGATATGTTTTAATACAAAAAATGATAATAAATTTATATTTCTTACTTGGCGTGTGGACGTTTGATAATTAAATCATTTCCTTAAAACCTTTTAGTAATTTCCTCTTTTGGGTGAAATTTATATTTAATAAGAATTATTATAGACCAAGAAGTTGAACATCCATTTATAAATATTTCAGACTAAAAAATGGTGAAATATGGAGCCATAAATAAATATTGCTACGAAGGGTTGTTTGGTGTGAGGAGAGGGGAATGGAAAGAAGGTAAAATTCTTTTAAGTTGAATTGAAAAAACTTAGAGAAGTGGGTTAAGAGTTTTTAATTTATAATCCCATTTCACTAATTTTTAAAAATCCAACTCATGAAAATTTTCCATACCCTCCCTCACTTCCTTCCAAATCCCTATTACCAGACAATCCCAAGTTTTACACATTCTTTGGTGTATCTTTACTGCTAGGAAAGTTGAAGTTAGGCTAATTTGGAAGCACAGAGCATTTGATTCATTTTATTGAGTTGCTACTCAGCAAGTAATAAACTCCTGAACATTGGAATGACTTAACTCAAAGAATTTACAAAATTTTGAGAGAGAGAGAGAGAGATTTACTTCTTTTTCACTTTCAACAACTCAACCTGGGAAAAAAAAACAGAAGCAGAATATACACAAGCAACGAACACTATTATTAGGCAGTGTGTGTAATATTAACAACCCTATTCAATCTCTCAAGAATTCCACTGGCCTTCCTCTTAGCTCTTGAAGTTCCATTCAATGCAAGATCAGTGATAGTTCTAAATGTAATCTCCTCTTCTTTCATCTCCTTCAACTTCCCTCTGTCATACTGACATATAGTTTGGAGAATTGCTATGCAGTTCTCCTTGTTCCGTTCACAATTGCTTTCCCTCATGATGCTCAGCAAGTTAGGGACGGCTCCGAGATCCACCATGTCCTGAACCGCCTTCTGATGACTCGAGAGCAGAGCGAGGATTGTGAGCAACTCGTCGACATAGACCCGGGTCAAAATCTTCCTTAATATGACACTTACCGCCCCTTCCTTTACGGCTCTCGCCTTGTTCTCATGGACCACGCACAAGGTGAAAATTGCTGAAGTGACATCTTTCATGGCTAAAGGATGGCCTTCTTCTAAGAGGTCAATTAATGGCTTTAAGGAACCGGATTTGCCAATGAGCTCTTTGTTCGAGTCTAGAGCAGATAAAGTAAAAAGGGTAGCCGCAGAATTGCTTCTGGTTTCTATGGTTCCCAATTTTAAGGCTTTCACGAGGAGTGGAATCACTGTGGGAGTTTCCGCAACGAGCTTCTTGTTGTTGTCATGGATTGAGATGTTCAAAATTGTTGTGACCACATCTTCTTGCAGATCAGGATGAATGTTCGTAAAGGAGTCGCTTGAAGAGATTGGTTTGAGCATCTGAGAAATGGCTTGTGGAGTCTCACCAAAGAGTGTTCTGTACAAAGGCATCTTCTTCGTCAATAACCGAAGCTGCTTCGCGGCTGATTTCTGCTCGGAGGGCGATGATGATGACACTTTCTCGAGTAGAGAATGAAAATGATCGCGATCGTCGTTTGTTATTACATCTTCCTCACTGTAAATACAGTGAAGCTGATTGGATAATTCCAACCCATGGTTCTTGCACCACTGTTTTATCATCTCCCTTATGAGCTGATTTGGAGTGAGGACAGTGTGCGAGAGGACCTGTTGTGTTTGAGGACAAGTCCTGTTCCCAGCTTTCAGCCATTTTTGAATAAAGGGCCTATCATATGTCTGCATAATTGAGATAAAACTAGCTTTAAAAGAAAACTCAAAGGTAAAGACTTGATTATTCAAGCTTTTGCTTCATGTGAAAAATCATTTTAACTTAGCAGTTAAGTCATCATTAAGTAAATGACATGAATCATTTCACCATATACATTCCTTTAGTAGTATCAGTGAACAGAAGAAAGTGTTGGGGGCAGAAAAAGAAAAAAGGAGTTGGAGACCATAAAGAAGCAGCAACACCATATAGCAATTCACAACAGATAAGGAGGAAGAGCCCAAAACACTAGAAGTTCATTACCCACTTTCAGGGAAATTAGTCAAAAAAGTCTTACACAAAGCTACTAATCAACACCGTCATTCACTAAAGAATCACATTTAATAATGGGCATAAAGAAAACTATTCTTTCTTCACTTTCCAAACTCTCTCTTTCCTTCCTTCCACAATGGTTAACACTATTACTACAGTTTTATTTTATTTTATTTTTTTGGTTTTGGGCTTTTACTCATCAAATGGAAACAGTAATGCAGAAAGCTTAACGACAAAAATAAGAGGGGGAGATCTGAAAAATTTTCTCAGTGGAACAAACAAAAAGTACCAGAAATCACACTTCCCAGGTACAGCTACGCCAACAGGAAGTCAATTCTGTTCTTTAATATCACCAACCACCAGACATCAGAATTTTTCATGACAATCACATAAAGTAAAAAGAAAAATAGTAACTAAAAAAATTGCGCGCCACACTGAACAAGAAAGGGGAAAGAACAGGAGGCGAAACCTGATTGGACATAAAGAAAATAAGACGGAAAAGACTGAGAGGGGGGGAGAGCAAGAACCAAAGCTGAAGGTTTCAATGGTTAGAATTCAATTGACCCAATTTAATGAACAAATGGAAGATACTGGTTTCCCAGGTTCAGGATAAGGAAATGATGTTGGTAAATAAAAACATAATCTCCTTTCTTTCGCCTTAGCCCTGTCGAGTCAAGAAGAGCAATTTACCAGAAAGGAAAAAAATTATAGTAAAATAATGGGTGGGCCGTTGGGGGTATTTGAGAAAGTAATGACTGATGTAAAAGAATAAATTCAAAGACTAGTAGTAAGTTAAAAAGGTTGCATATTTCAAGGAACCGTGTGTTTTCTCCTGGATTTATGTTGAAAAATGCAAGAAAATCCCTTGAGAAAATAATCGCTGGATCAAAAAGTGAAAGGAAAATCATCAAGCACATAGGAATCTATCTATCTAGTTTTGATTCTTGAATCTACAACATTTCCTCAGATACCAGACAGATTCGAATTATGATACTAACCTTTCCAGAAGCCACAATGACAGGATCTCTCATCAATTCCTTAGAAAGAGGGCACTTAAATTCTTCAGGCAAAGCGGAATTTATGTTGAGCTTCAGAGACGAAGATTGTGAGGATGGTGGTGATGAGGATGATCTCCTTCGAAGCTTGAGGTCCTTGAGAGCGGAAAGAACTTCCTTAGCTTGATCAATGGTTTGGATGCTGTAACCATCATCGTCATCATCGACGATGGAGTGAACCAATCTGTTCAACTCCTTCTTCAACTCCAATACCTTCATCCTCGCCGTCGCCGCCGTCGGATCAGAGTCCACCGCCACCTCGCCAGACTTTGCCATGCGATCTGGCGGCAGATGATCGGAGCCGTCGCTGTAAATTTTCTAAGCAGAAAAAAAAAACGGAAAACGAAAATTTGGTTCAGAGAATGGAGAGAAGCAGAGAGTATCAGTCACCAGGAATACTCGCACTCTGTTTCCTTCTCTCCCTGTTCTTCCCTCTTTGTTTCTCTCTCTATTTATATTTTGTTTTCTCTTATTTATTTTTTTGCCAACCATTTGTGTCTATTTATTTTATTTACATTTTTTGGCGCTTTGGCTTCTTTTTTATTTTTTTACAAGAGCTTCTTTTTATTTTTTTATAGAAAATTAGAAATGTATCGGAAAATTCAAACAAATATTTTTACCTTCATTTTAATTGCATTTCATTGATTTTCTATGATTTATCAAAATCTGTATAATGCAGTAATATTTTATAATAGTATACTTAAAAATATAAAAAAAGTTTTTAAAATATATTTTAAATTTATTACTGTAAATTTTGTAATTAAAACATTATATCTATGCGTAACCTTGACAAGGAGTTCATGAGTTGGGTCACATTTTTTATTTTTCAAAAAAAAAATTCTGTATACCATTTTATTTAAAAAAATATGACAGAATAAAAATTAATTGAGGTTCTTTATTATTATTGCTTAGCCTGCTTGTCTAAGAAGCTTTAAGAGTTGTTTGAGGTTAATTGACCTCCAAGTCATTCATATGGATTTTTTAAAAAAAATGCTATATTCATTAATCTTACAATCCAAGTTTCATATGATCCTTTTGCTTAATCAAGCTTAATCAAGCTTAAAGTAGAAATAATTTTTGTGAATAAAATTCTGCTTAATTTCACATTATCTTATTTAAAATTTTTTGCTTAATTTGTGAATAAAATATTTTTGTGAGAAAATATCCGGATTGAGTTGTATTGTAATAACTCTTTCTGAAAGATGTGGCAAAAAAAATGCTTCTAAAAAGATGATAAAATACAAAAATTAAATGTTAAAATGAGGAATAAATGTTTTCCATTGCTCAAATGATGATGTATGATTTTTTCCATCAATATTTTTTCAATATTGCACTGATTAATTTCTTGTCTAGAAATCCATACGTTTAATTAAATATTATGAGAAATTTATAATCAATTCCTAAATAGAAGAATTAATAAATAAAAGGTCACAAAGATTCAAAAAATTACCATAAGGTCCTAGGAGTAGCTGCTGAGATTGTTAATGAAGGCTGGTAAGATTGTTAATGACAATCTCAGCAGCTACTCCTGGGACCTGATGCTAATTTTATGAATTTTTATTACCTTTTGTTCATTAATTCTTCTATTTAGGAGTTGATTGTAAATTTCTCTAATATTATTATGTAAGAAGTCTCAAATGGAAAGCGTGAACAACAATAATTAAAGTTTTACAAAAATCAATATGATCTTAAGATTAACTTGATCCACAAATTATATTATTCTTATAGACAAATAAATAGCTATTAACTAAAAAAAAGCTATTGACAAATTAATAATTTATATGGTAGGATTGGAAGTTATTGACAAAAAATAATTTATTGACGAAAACTAGCTATTGACAAATAACAATAATTTATATCGTAGGATCGGCAGTTATATGATTAATGTATAGTCTATAATAATTGCAACAAAAAATGTATAATTATTTTGAGTAATCCAACTTTAAAATTGATTAGTAGTAAATAATCTAGTTCATTTAATGATTTGCAGCATGGAGAGTTAAGAATAAATGAATAATAGAGAATGATTAGTATAGATGTTATTATCAATCACGGGTTTAATAATATAACAATGTCTCAACAAATGATTAATTGGGAAAAACATCATATCTAGTAGTAGTAGCAGCAGCTAGAGCCTAGAGGTCTATCCCAAGTCCCAAAAAAAACAAAACCTATGGTTCAAAAAAGGATTTTTTTTTTCATTTTCTTTATTTTCTCATTCTCGTAAACAATAATGTACTTGTTTAGGAACTCATTTTCTCCAACGGTGCATGTAACTCAAAACAAAATCATCTCGAAATCTGTAAAAATCATCTCAAAATTCATAAAAACTATCTCGAAATTCATAAAATCACATTATAAACAGTAACTCATTTTTCCTAACGGAATTCTCAAACACACATAATTATTTAAATTGCGTAAAACAGATAGAGTTAAAAATCAATTAAAAGAAATAAATCTATCATAAATGTTAAATATACCTATATCTATATTTATGGAAAGAGTATACGCGAGAGAATGAATAAAAAAGGGTGTGAAATAAATGATTAAATAAAAGAGAATTAGTGAAGTACCTTCCTTATAAATAAAAGATATGTATTTAATAGGAATAAAAAAAAGAGTAAAGAAAATGTTACTTATATTAAAGACCATACTCTTTATGAAACAAGTTTATTTCACACCAACCAAAAAAACTTTAATACCAAATCTGGATAAAATCTGTTTTGAAATAGTGTTAAAAATCAACTCAACCCCATTTTAGCCGGACACGTTTTATTTTTAAAGTTGCATTTTAAAATCAAAAACTAAAAACTCAGTACCACCTCGAATAGGCCCTAAACTTTAAAATTTAACAACATTTCGACTTCATCGATATTTAATATCAACGAAAATATATGAAAGAAAAGTTAATACATAATAAATAATAAATGAAAAGAAAAAAATTATACATTCATGTAAACATTTAATTACATAATTTATGAATAAAACTAAATAAAATATTCCATCCTCTCTGCAGATTCTGAGTAATATCAAATGTACATTAAAGTACCTATTTGACTCAGCATTTATAAGTCTAAATGTAAATTCAACAGTATTTTTTTATAAAATAAAATAATATTCTTCGTATGTAAACACCTATCTACCGCCTTTTTAAAAAGAGTGAGAGACTGTTTGAGATAGCGAACATGCAGGGAGATTGGTGGGATCCACCATTGTCCATTAGGCAAGCAATCACGGAATCCACGGTTCACCCAAACAGCTGGCACTGCGTGTGGGGCCCAACCACACAACTCCATTAGAGCCTCTCCTCTGTGCTGTGTGCGGGAGTTGATGTTCCTGTGCGGCCGTTACCATAGTGACCGACTGCCCCCGCATTTTAAACCTGGCTCGAACCCGATGCGTGCACCTGCCTGCCGTCGCCGCTCATGACTCAGACTATCCGTACACGTGTCGCATCGCCCGACAAGAATTCTAAGACACGCCGAGCAAGAAGACAGGGTTAAATCGTAAATGGTGGGCCCCACACGGTTAATTTCGGTTTCCAAGTCAAAGGGGTCGGTTGTTATTGACGTTGTCAGAACCAAAACCGTTTTTCCGGCTCCCTTGGGCCGTCGGCGGTTTGCTCATTCATGACTTTAAAAAACCGTTAGGCACCACCGACCTCCACAGTTTAGACTTTTCCTTTTTTTGACCAATTTACAGTTTGAGACTTTGAATTGCAATTTTGTTAAATTTAACTGCGCATAACTCAGTTGAAACTTGGTGCTTATGTACTTTAACTTTTTAAAATTTAGTTACTATAATTTTAATCATTTAGAAATTTATTCAATAGGTTTCATAAAGCATGTATTTTATTTGTAAAATATAATTATAAGTTCAAGTAGAATTTTTTTTTTAAAAAGCTATTTTAATTTTAAAATCTAGATTTTGGGTTGAAACATAGATTTTGAAACCAAACCTAAGTTCAGGAAGTGATGACAAACAAACCCTAAATCACCAATTTCATATAGTCTCGCAGTATAAAAACTCCCTATGAGAGGTCACATATTTAATCACACTTGTAATATTAAGTTGTTAATAAATACTTCTCAAATTTAAAAAGAGAAAATTTCAATAAAAACGTTTGAATGACTTAAATTTTAATTTGACGGTTGAACTTAAAAAAAATTGATCAGATTATCTGACGCAATTAAAAATTTAAAAATTGCATCAAAGTACCCATGCCCCTTATTTATTAAAAATAATATTATTTTTTATTTTTCAAAACGATGCTCTCATCCTACACGAATGAAGCTTTTTAATATTTATATTATGTTGTTTTTCCATCAAAATTCTTATTTTATTCACCTTCACTGTCTTTCTTTTCCTAACCATAACCACCCTAAAATGACTTTATGCAGCCTTGTTCATACTATTTTTAACTCTCTATCACGACTTGAACATTAGCACGATCGACTCTCAATTTTTAAAGATGGTTCTGAAGAAATTCAAATGGGCTGAACGCATCAATTTCTCCTAACAACAATATGAGCTTTTGCCAATGAGAATTGACACAGATAGTAAGGAATGGGTTCAATTCTCACAAAGAGGTGAGTTCGATTCCCTCTACCGTTTGTGAGGGCTCTTTTGGTAGGCGATCTCGTAAGTCCCTTGTAAGTACTCAAAAAGCCTGGGGCCGTGCCCTGACCTTGGTGGGGGACCGGTACCGAACCCACCTAAACTTTTTTGTAGCAAAAAAAAATATAAGCTTTTGCTTTTCATTCTAATGTCCCTAATTCCCATTAGGTACCACTTTATTCTTACCAAATTTCTCTCTTCCCACATTTGAGATCCATTGTTGTGTACAAATATTTTAATCTTTCATGTTTCAGATTTTATTAAGCATGTCTAAATAATTAATTAACATTTGGCTGAAGCTTTTTCCTTTTTTGCACAGCTTTCTTGGTAAATAAGTGTGAGCAAGTTCTCTTATTTTGCCAAAGAAAACTTTCCATTAGCCATTGTATCTTGAATTCTATATTCTCCATGCTAGGGGAATAAAATGGTGATACCGGTATAAATAAGTAATAACAAACTAAGTATTGATATTATATCATACTTCATATATATGAGATATTATGATTATATTTGATTAGATTTAGTGTTAACCATTAACTTCTAATTTTCCTATACTCAGGTATATTTGATTTTTCCTATATTTGATTAATTCCTAACATGATATCAAATCCAGGTTGTAATGAATGCTAAATAATACTATTTTTGAAAAAATAATATTATTTTGGCTAAAGTATACTTTTAGTCATTTATGTTTACGTCAGATTTCACTTTAGTCCTTTAAGTTTAAAAAGTGCACTTTTAGTCCCTCAAACTTAACATCGTTAGTCTCTCTTAACGGAAATTGCTGACTCATCAAACTTAACGCTATTATTTTAAATCTTTTTTTATTTTACACAATTTAAAATATCAAATTTATTATATTATTAAATTAAAATTAAAATATGAGTATACTTTGTCAACGTTTTATTACATAGTCATCAATTAAATTCAATGAGTCAGCAATTTCCGTTAAGAGAAACTAACTGTGTTAAGTTTGTGGGACTAAAAGTGCATTTTTTAAACTTAAAGGACTAAAGTGAAACCTGACGCAAACATAAAGGATTAAAAGTATACTTTAACCTATTATTTTTGTGTGCAGGATGAGAGCGTCGCTATTTCAAAAATAAAAATAACATTATTTTTTATTTTTTAGTAATTAAGGGGTATCGAGGTAATTTGACCCAATTTTCAAATCCTTAATTGAATTTAACAACCCAAATTAGAATTTAAGTAATTCAAGTGTTTTTAATTGAAATTTTTTCATTAAAAAAATGTTTAAGAACTATATTATATAATCAAGCCAAAATTAAAACTAACTTGCATAGAGATAAAATTTAAAAACTGACTTATGAACTGATCAAAATTATTAGCACTTCTCTTTCTCTTTGTATCAGGGCTTTGGATTGCAATTAAACTTGGTATAATTCTTTAGGATTTTGTTTTAAACAATTACCAACTTTTTATTTATATTAAATTTCATTCTCTCTTATGACACCACTTCATTTTTATTTGTTTTCAACACACAGCAAAAGTGAATCCATAAAGAAATTCATATAGTGTGGTGTGTAGAATCTTTAATAATGAACTTATATATAACTGGACTGTGTTCTAAGTTCTAACAACCTCAGGTGAGATCTCCAGTCAAAATATGAGAATATTAACCATTTCTTTTAAATATAGGTAATGAATTGTTATATCATTCTTTTGATTCCAACGTCAATAACTCAATAGTGCTGTTTGGCAACCCATTTAGAAGCCTCAAAAGCACGTTCAACAGTGTTTTTCTGTAAAACGAGATAATCTCATTCATATATTTGCCTCAACTTACGTAAAAGTACTTTTCCACCGCGTTACCGAACGGGCCCATTTGGAATATCAATTCGTCCTTGGGAGAAACATAGAGGGGCAAAAGTAGTCACTTATTGCAATCATAATTATTCAACTAACAATTTTTGGCTTCTCCGTTTGAAATCACGTTTACGCAAGTTGAGACACTCTTATCACATATTTACCTCGGCTTGTGTGAAATCGTTCTCCCAACAAATTTTCAAACATACACATAGTCAAACATCATTACATATCAACATTACACTATTTCAAAAACTTTCAAAACAACGAGATCATTTGAATTAGCGATAGAAGCCATTTTTTAACACGATTTACTGTTACATGGCAATGAACATGATTTTCTAAAGTTACGGTGAATAGGGCCATTTGCGTCAGTCATAAGTTGAAGATACTAGATGCCCCTAGAGAGACCACGGGTTTAGGACATTTTTGTCATTTGACCCTATATTTAATACATTATTTGTGTTTGTGGTTAAGAGTTGAAGTGGTCTATTCAAGGAAGGACCACTGTATCCCAAAAGAGGAGAGGAAGGTGGTACCCCCATCTGAAAGGTACAATAATACATCCTAAATTTAGCTCCACCAAGGTTGGACAAACACAAGTGTTGTTTGGTAATGCAACATGAAAATATGAAAAACAATTGAATTCAATAAAATTAAAAAAAATAAACCAATAAAATATATATTAGTCTAGTTGTTAATAATGCAATTCATATTTTGAAAGAATACAAATTTAAATTCCATTATTAATGTGAGGATATTTTTTTTGTTTTTTTATCAAAGTGAGGATATTTTTTGTTAAACATATATATATCCGTCTCTATTGAAGGTCATTTGGTTTGAAACACTATCCGTCACTATATGTGAGCGTAACTTCATCATATTATGATTGATTAGCCATTTTCACTAGACACGCCCTATCAATTTTTCATTAATGTGAGGATGTTATTGATGTACAATAAGTGATTATTGTCAATAAGGTCGAGTCTAATTCTGATAAGTGTACGAAACTCAATTCAAAAAAAATATATTGTCTTACATGATATTTGGTTCTCTAGATGCAATAAGTTATTCCAAAAACTCGTTCAACAATACTTTTTGTAAAACGAGATAATGGCTTCGTTTGGAAACCCGTTGGGAAAACGGACACAGATTTCGAGGTACTTTATGTGAGAGGAATTTTGTCTCGGCTTGCGTGAGAATGGGTTTGGGGAGCCAAAACGGACTCCCCAACATGTTTCCAAACGCAGCCAATTTCTTTCACATATTTCTCTCGACTCACGTAAAATCACTTATCGACCACGTTCCCAAACGGACTAATAATCTTAATATGATGTAACTCCTTCTTGAGTAACGTTATCCCGTTTCTATTAAAAAAAATATTGTCCTTCAAAAAATAATAAAATAAAATGAGATAGAATGATATTTGTGGGCTGTGGCTGCTGGGGAAGCCATCGTGGAAAAGTCAACCCTTCTGTTGCATATTCCCCCCATGACCACCTACCTATGAAGTGCCTGTCTGTTTCAATGTTGCTAATTTGCTATTGACAATTTTGGCCTTTTCTTCTGTCGGCGGGAGTTAATTAAATAATATCACTTTCACCAAAAAAACATACTAGCCTCATAAAATGCTTATTTTCCACTATTTTAAAATTTTCAATGAAAATTTTCTGATAATCACTCATTGATTGATGCTACATCTAGTATTTAATATAAGAATCAGTTGATTTTTTAGGTATTAAAATGGTTAAATAAATTATTTAATTATAAAATATATTCTAAATATTTACATGTATAATTAATTATATATCAATTTATAAGTCAATCAAATTAGTTTAAAAAAAAATAATTAATATATTAGTTAATTGGCCTCATTAATCTCTCAAAATATTATCTAACTCCTATTTAAAGAAATAATGGTAGCATTACTCATTTGGGTCTTACCACGCTTTAGATAAGTACTCTCTTATCATGATTTTTCCAAACATGACATAAAAAGACATAAATTATCAAATAAAACTTTTGTTTGTGATTTCAAATTGAACTTTATTGTATTTATCCTCCTAAAATTTATTACATTTAACAATAATGTTTTGTTAGAGCATTCTTTTTTTTTTTTTGTTAAAGCCAAAGCTACTTATGCACATGGCTTTTGTCTTGTGAGGTAAACTCAACTGTGTTTGTTTGGTAACGCTTAACTTATACCCAAAAGTACGTTCAACAGTGTTTTTTCATAAAATAAGATAATCTCCTCCACATATTTGCCTTGGCTTGCGTAAAAGTACTTTTCTACCGCGTTGCCAAACGGACACAGTACTATCGTACACTAAATGCATACACCTCTCTCAATAAATAGTCGAATCATTGTTCATCATGTTGCGATTGACTAACTCGTGCAGACTCAACCATTAGTGACATGCATATAAGAGGAATAAATATTTTTTGTTGATATGCATATAAGAGTATTAACAAGGGAGATTTACTATTTGGTCCCATATAGTGAAGATATTTAGCAAATGGTCCCAAAGTTTAAAATATTTAAAAAATGGTTCCATTGACAACACGAGGTGTTGTCAATACAGCGCATGGGGTTGTCACTTGACAACCCCTGACAACACCATGTGCTGTATTGACAACACCTTGTGTTGTCAATGGGACCATTTTTTAAATATTTTAA
>JANTPZ010146238.1:5557-18781 GCA_025593235.1 Vachellia pachyceras
TATTATTTTTATTTTATATTATATATTCACTGAACTAGTTTTCTTAAAAAATGTAGAATTTAAAAAATTAAATTTGGATTACCCAAACTAAATCTTAATGGTCCAAACCTAATTAGGTTTTTTGAGTGTGCAAAGTTCTCCGTAGGAAACTGGCAATCAGTGCTGGGAAACGGACCGACCCGTCCCAACCCACGGGCCAAACGGGCTCAGCCCGTTTGGCTCGTTTTTATACGGGCTGCCATTTTGGCAGCCCGAGCCCTTCGCCAACCCGCCACTTTTTTTTATTTTTTTCCTATTTTTAAATTTTATTTTTTATTATTATTTTATTGAAATTTTCTTTTTAAAAAAATACTACAACACATTTGCATAAAATTTACTAAGTCTATTTGATTTTTCGGAAGAAAAATACAATAAATTTCTAAAAAAATATAATCAACAATGTTTACAATACAAAAACATAATACATAATCAATAATTTCCAAAGTAAGTATGCATTTAAGATGAAATAATAAGGTTTAAAATAATATTTGAAGTTATTGAAAGTTTGAAACATCATCATCTTCCTATTAAAACTATAAAAGGTTCAATTTTTTAAAAAAATAAAAAAAAATAAAAAAAAAGCGGGCTGGCCCGCCCTAGCCCGCCCGTTTTCTTGGCAGCCCAGCCCGCCCTCAGCCCGCGGGTTGACGGACTCAACCCGCGGGCTGAACCCATTTTCCCAGCACTATGAACGATCTTATACGAAAGAAAAACTACAGGCAAGTTATCGTGTAGTCACATTAAAATAAAACGACAGAATCAAACCTAACAAATACTATTTCTCTTTTTTTATTTTTAATGAATTGGCCCGGTTGTTTTTCTAGATCTCATTAAAAGTATTCCAAGAACTGAGTAGTTTGATTTACGAAAGTGTTGACCAATGGGGAATACCTTGTTTCCTTAAAGTGATTATGGCGGCTGTATGCTCAAAGTTTAAACATGATGCCACTATGTTGGAACAAATATCATTTCTTGTATATGTACATAGCATGCAAAAATCTGAAAAATCAAGGGTATTATTTGTAATGCATCTTATTTGAATTTCTATAATTTTTTAAATGAGTGATTTTCTAGCAATTTTCTCTAATTTTTTTAATAAAATTTGAATATTTTTCTTTTATGAAAGGACCTAAATTGACCTTACATTGAAAGGCCATTAAAAAAATGAAAATGTCAACATCAGAAGGCAAATGGGGCAATTGGAAGTTTACAGAGTCAAATCTGCATCGATGGGGAAATATACACAACATATTAGACAGAGACAAAGGTACCAGCCACCTAGCCTCTTTCTTCTTCTCTTCTTCAATATTTATTTTTTTATAAAAACTTAAAAAATGCTTAAATTAAAGTTAAATATAAATGAGGAAAGAATAAAACAGTAAAACAAATATAGACAAATGAGAAAGGCGTAATACAAAGGGCCGTTTGGTCAAGAGAATCTATTTTGATAAAAATGAAAGGAATGTAATTGGAAATTTCCAAACATGTTTGGTATATACATGAATGTAAGTGGTTTTACGGGAAAATTTATGTTTAATAAGTTGAAAATGATGGTAGGAAAGGTATGAAAGATATGCAAATGACCCCAACGAAATAATATAAGATCTTCAATCTCTGCCTTATATCTATTGAAGGCGTTGAAATTGGATAGTAGAAATTACATATTTTCTCAATTATTCTGGATTGCTCAACTCATCCCGACGTCCAAGCTTCTCCTTTTTTTCTTTCTTGTTCAATTTCAAGAAGCCAATGATTCAGATCAACTCCCTCTACCGGTATCAACATAAATAGTTTTCAACACAAACGATGTGTTAGTGTCTCAATGTCGACTCCAGAGTTACTCATTTTCCTTCTTTTTTTCTTTGAAAGCCCTGACTGCCTATTTACAACTAATCAAAGCTATCTATTTGAATTTTCAAAATCAATATTTATCAATTCAAAATCAAAATCATACCAAGTCAATTAACATTTAATTATTTTTATCGGTAAGAAGAATTAAATAAAAATGATTAAACTAAATCAGTCTAAAAGATTTAATTTAACATATTTATTTAATCTAAATAAGGAGCCAACGAGATTGGATTTTCCATATAAATAAAAAAATAAGAAAATGGCTATAGATACTAAATTACTAAAAAATAATAAAATTGATAAATAATACAAATAAAATAAAGATTGTATTTTGTCAAGATATTGAATCAAATTCAAAAACACATGTTGTAAGTAGGAAATGTAATTCATAAAAATTAAAATATATAAGAATCATAGTTTACATAAATAAATATGAATATTGAATAAAAATATTAAAATGCATATGTAGATAAATAAATAGGAGACGTTGTGCCTTACGGGATAACTAATGATTCTAGGGGTTGGAGAAATAATATGCATACATATTTATTTAAAATAATTTTAGATACTTTCTATTTTTATTCATTTAGAAATTTTCAAGATTTGGGTTCTGCTTCCATAGTACCAATTTGAAATTTGGATACCAAATTTAACCTGGGTTTTTGCTTTCATCGTAAAAATTCAAATTCTGTTTTCAAATTCTAATAAATTGCCATTAATTCTGCAAGACCGGAAGTCCTCTTTACGAAGAATGCATCGGATCAATTTACAAAAGTAGTGTCGCCATTAACTCAGCCAGATTACATATAGAACCCGTTTGGGAACGCGGAAGAAAAATGCTTTTACGCAAGCCAATGTAAATATGCGGAGGAGATTATTTTTGTTTAAAAAAACACTGTTAAACGTGCGTTAGACTTTTAAAAATGTTATTCTAAATAAGCACATAGTTGGCCATTCCAAAAGCAAGGAGATGAGTCCATATAAATCAATACATTTAAATCAAGAAATGGATTTGGGGAAGATAAACTAGTACATTTAAACTGTGCTGCCAAACGCGTCAAGCAATGGAAAACTTGTGATATTCCGTTTGTCAGTGAATTTTCTCTGTACCAAACAGGCCCTAACAGAGAATTACCTACTCCACTTGCCAAGCATGAGAAAATACTCAACCTCTCGTGGACATTCTTCTTCCCATCTGCCAATCAAGTTTTATAATTACGTAACTTGTCAACCTTTCATTTCTTAGTGCTTGTCATTTTATAACCCAATTTGTTTATCTTAATATTAAATTAATTAACAAAAATGTAAACCAAACAAGTAAAAATAACCTCTTTTAGAATATTTTTTTAATTTTTATACAAAATTTGATAAATATAATTAATACCACACCGCATGTTCTTAATACAAAAGCAAATTGACCTTTTTCGGGAAGACTAAGAAAGATAAATAAATTAATTTATAGTATTTATATTTATTATTTTTTCTTCAAATTAATTTATCTGACTTATAAATTATTATATAATCTAATGATATATATATTCAAATATTTTAAATAGTTTATTTAACTTCATCAATCTCTCCAAAAGAAATTAACTAAATTTATGTATAAAAAATTGAAGTTAACTAACTTTTGTATTAAGAATAAAATATAGTATGCTATTCTATTCAATAAAAATAAAGGAATAAGAGTATCTATAAATAATGATATATATAAACAAGGCTATAATGAGAAAATCATATATAAATGTTATATCATAGTTTTTAAAATAATATATAAGATGATACATTTTTTTAAAAGAAGCATGCAGCAACATGATGTTGCGGGTAGAGGGAGCAATGGGTGGGCGGGGCTACCCCGTGGGGTAACCTGTGCCCCACCCGTGAAGGGTTCCACGGGTACGAGGCACCCCGTACCCGTGGTGCAACCCGTTTTGACCCATACAAATGGGTACGGGTAAAAACGGGCGGGTTACCACAGCCTACGGGTAACCAGTGCTAACCCAGCCTTTCCCTATTGAAAGATCAACAATATAGCAAACAAACAACATTTACAACAACCTTCAGCAAAAAGAAACATTCACAACAACCTCCTCATTCTCTGTGTTGAACAATAGACAAACAACAATGAAGATTGAAGCTATTCATCAAGAAGTGGGATGAACAACAGATTGAAGATGAACCACAGTCTACAGATTTTAGGGCTGAATAAAAGACTTCGTACAATGTCCGTTTGGTTCGATTATTACCTGCCATTGATAGCTTTCGACCTCGATTGAATAATGCAACCTGTGAGCTGCAATTGAGCTGTGACGACGAATCTGCGGAGGAGGACATCGATGGGTGAATCTATACTCGATCTGCTACTTTTTTCTCATTCTCGATGATGGGGTTCTTCTAGAATTTCTAACGAACCAAGGCGGAGTGATTCATCTGGCAAGGAAGCGAATCGTGATATGGCTCCCTCGCGAGTCGATGAAATAAATAATTGGGCTGTTGCGAAAAAATCTATAGTTGGAATGGAAACGGATTCGAGATTCAAGAGGAGGGAAAGAAGTACAGGATCAGACGAATCAGACAGATGGGAGCTTTCCACCTCGAAGAAGAAGCGAAAAAGGAACCTTGCACCATCGGATTCAGAGGGATGGAGATTTGGAAGGAAAAGGAAAGTGGGATTTGATTCTGTGTGGGTTAAAGTCTTTTTAATTTGAAATAAGGAATGAGGCCTAAAGCTTGGGCTCGAATGGATTGGGCCCAAAGTGAAATGAGGAATGAGGCTTGAAGCCTTGGGCTCAATTTTTTTAGTTGCTGGCCTGGCAGAGTGACAGTGGGATGAGGGTGAAAAAAAATAAATAAACATTAAACAGGGCATAACAGGTGGGAACAGGTACCCCGTAGGTGAACCCTTATCCCGCCCCGTTTATAGTGTACCCGCTCGTTTTTTAACCCGCCTATGACGGGTTCAATTGGGCGGGTTTTGACAGGTTTAGAACTTACGGGTTATGGGCGGACCGGGCGGGGCGGGCATTTTTGCTCACCCCTAGTTGCGGGAGAGTGACACAAAAATCTCTAAAACATGTATATCTCAAATCAGATTGATGAAATATTTCATTTCTCTAAAGTTAGTACGGGGAATTAATTTCTCTATAGTTCCTATGGAATCCTCTAATCCTACTTTTGGTTTTTAATACAAGAGATAGATAACTAATTTAAATCTATTAAGAAAGATAACTAATTTAAATATATTAAGAAAGTTTGTTAGTTATTTATAACAAATACGCGTTCATTTTCCCAAAGTATCATCTTTCATCTTAATTATCCTTGTATATAAATTGGTTAATATATGTGATCAATTAGGATGCTTTATAGAAAAATTGTAAATTTGGGGAGAAGATGGATTGAAACATTATATCTATGATCATATATAATCTTTGATAAGCTATTAAATTAAGATTATCTATTAAATTAATGACGTGGTGTAACATACATTTTTATCAAGGTAATTAAACTCATATTGAACTATGAACCTATCAAGATAGTAGGTCAACGGTGTTAGTGTAGGATTTAATCAAGAGGAGGTGAATTTGTCACTTTTAAAAATTGAAACGAAATTACAGAAATTAAACAATGTCACCAAGGAAAGCAGATAGAAGATTGAACACGAGCGATTTATCCTAGTTTGGTTCACCTAACCTACGTTCAGTCCCCAGAGCACCTCTGAGATTTTCAAATCCACTATCTAGCAACAATTCAGGCACACCAGGCCTCTACAATAGGAGGCTCACTCCCCCTTACAACACGCTCTAAAACAGAGTCTCAAGCACTTTGTTTTTCAGCTCAAATTCAACCCAACTGATTCAAAGTTACCTTGAATATCTCACTGGAATACAACAAAGTTTGACAAGATAAACTCTCTTGAAAGAGTAAATAGTCAAATACAGAAGCTCCCAGAAATTTTCGAACAAAAATTACAAAAGATGTAATTACAGACAGTATTTCCATTCCAGTTTTTTCGTCTTGTCCTACCTCTTTCAATCTTCAAAGCCTCTTTATTTATAGTTGAGGCTTCAATAAATAGCCGTTACTTAGAATTTGAATGCCCATTAGAGAGAAGCATGTAACCGTTATTCACAGCCGCTGTGTTTGTTGATATGTCATTAATACTTCATACATGTTGTTCAACTGTTCACAGCGGAAGCTCGGATTCATTTCTCAAATGACCTGAGCTGTTTGATGAAAGAGTTGAAGTGCATTTATGAGGGCAGGTAACATTCAAAATGTTCAAGCATAAAAAAGGAAAGCTTTGATGCATGATAGGCGTAGCTGTGTTAGAAGCTATGTCAAAGAATAGGGAACTCGAGTTTGCAAGATTCCATGACTCGAGTTCTGTCACATAGGAATTAATAGCTTAGTTGTAAAACTTCGATTTCTGATAAACATGACTCGAGTTTTGGAAAACTTTCATTTGAGATTTAAGTTTGCAATGGAAGTTCTAAAAAATAGTTGAAAAATTTTTATTTGAAACTTTAGGTTTTGATATCAAGTTTTGAAGTCCAGTTGTAAAACTTCAAGTTATGGAAATGAGAACTTGAGTTCTAAAATGTGTAAAAAACTGTTTAGTTGAAAAGGTTATCGAGACTCGAGTTCTGAATCTCAGGAACTCGAGTTTTGAAAACTTCCAGTGAGGACTCAAGTTTGAATATCGAGTTTTTGAATTGATAAAATTTTGCAAGGTATGGAACTCGAGTTTGGAAAACTGCAGGACTCGAGTTCTGTGAAACTTCCAGTTCTCAATTCAAGCTTTGGGAAAATAGTTGTGGAACTCGAGTTCTGTGAAACATGAATCCAAAACTTCCAGTTTTCATTGCCAATTCTATGAAACTTCAAGTTCTAAAAAACTGGAACTCGAGTTCTATAACGTGATGAGAAAACTTGAAACTGGAAATTCAAGTTTTAACTTCCAATTCTGTATGCCAATTATGAAACTTCAAGTTCTGAAAATTAGAACTAGAGTTCTATAACGTGATGAGAAAACTTGAAGCTAGAACTTCAAGTTTTGACTTCAAATTCTGTATGCACGTTATGGAACTGCAAGTTTTGAGAATTTAGGACTCGAGTTTTTGAAATGGCCATTTAAACTTCTTTTTGAAACTTCAAGTTCAACTGAAAGTTCTTGAACTGAAAACAAAAACTTCTTTTTTATCTTCAAGAAATAGTTTTGAGCATTCAAATAAAGTTTAGATGAATGGTAACTCAATTTATGATAACATAACATCTATTTGAAACATTTTAGCATTCAAATTAAGTTATTTAACCACATCATCTTCTGATTAAAAAGAATGCACAAATATAGTTGTAAATCTTTATGCATTATAAAAACTTTTTGCTCTTTTATATTTGACATCATCAAAACTAATTATATCATAATTAAATCTAACAAACGGTCCGTAAGTCAGATTGGAATTAACTTTTAGATCAAACTGGTCAAATCAAAATAATATAGTTTAATAAAAATACTCATATTTGATTAAAAAAAGTTAATATAATAACATTTAAATAAAAATGACCACTCAAAACATAATGTTTTGATATATACATATCCTTTATAAATGTTTGATTGTAACCATAATAAAATAAAGCATTGAGAATATATTTTTGCTCTTACAATCAATCAAAAGCTATAAAGTAACAAAATAATAAAACATTAGAATGTAGTCACTAATAGTTGTGGTAGTTTGATTTAGTAAACCAAAAAATAAAAATCCTCATTGTGGTAACAAAGTAAAACAATAAATCTAGTTAAAGGTAATATAAATTCACCAAAGTTCAAAATTAAAGATTAAGAATTTTTTAAAAACAACTTTGATCAGGATTACCAAAGGTTCGCCCCAGATAAGCAGCCTTATTAAAGGCCTAGCCGGGTTAATCTGATTAGTTCGATTTGAGTTTAATTACTCTGCTCTAACCTAGAAAAATATTATCTTTCCAATATTCTTTTATAAAACAAATCTCAGCATCACCAGTGCAATGATCATATGATATCAAACTTCTATAAAATAATTTAAATACACGAATAAGTGGATAAAGAGTTGTGAAATATAGGCAATATAATGATGAGATGGTGTGAGTGATGAAGGGGCAAGGGAAGTATGAATGAGAATAATTACACAAAACTCAGAAGGGCCACATTTCCTTTCCAATTTACAACTCATAAAGCTTGGGACAATTACGTACCTTCTTGGACCTTAATTAATTTAATCAACATTTTTTTTTATAAATTTTTGTTGCTTCAATTTTATAAAAATGGTAAAATCTATCTATTAATATAAAAAACAAATTTACTTACATAATTAATACAACTTCATTATCACTAGTCTCTCAATTGAATTGCTTGCCAGACAAGGAATTAGGATAAATTTTTTTAGGTCATTGAGACGCTAATTGATCATATTTTACTAAATGTAACTTTTAATATATCTTAAACATTATTTTTAAGTATTATTAAATCTGAACGGTAACTTTTTAAATGAAACTGATTGATAATGTCAACTGTTAATTGACATGAGATCAATTAAATTATATATATATATATATTATAGCTTAATCCTTTACGATTCTAGTTTTTTTCCAAAGTATGTTTATCCTTTTATTGGATACAATTATATTCAAGGCATCGATAAGCACTAACGTGGAAGCATTTCCTAATTCAAATTTTTTTTATGAAGATTAACATTTTCTGTTATACTTAATATGATCGGTATACAATTCCTATTCTTTTTTGGCAAAACTTTACAATTCAAATTTCCATATTCTCCCGTGAAAATCTCTTTAAAAATAAGTCAAACTGTATAGAAATAAAACTATGTTTAGGTTAGATCAATTGATTCTTAAAAAGTTTTAGACCATCTTAGCACAACTAATTATATTTACTCAATAATTATAATTGTGTTTGAAATTTGAAAAAAAAAATCTAAAACAATGTCACCTGATATGGAGAGCTAGGCTGGCTAAAAGCTACTAATTTTTTTTTTGAAAAAATGTGATTTAAATTTGGATTTGGAATAATAAACAAATAAATATAAAGAAATACTTACATAATCACGAGTGCCATGTCATCGCACTCATTTCAATAAGAATATTCAAAAATGTAATAGATGTGTTTGGTAATGCGTTGAATCAAAATAACAGCTGTTTGGCAATGCGTTGAATCAAAATGCATTATGATGTAACAGTAACTTTTAGGAGGAAGGAGGAATGAGCTCTTTCTTGGGCATCACTGTGAGGAAAAAAAAAGGGAAGAGAGAAAAGAGGTATAAAAAGGGAAAAAAGGAGAGAGATAAAGGGATTAATACAAAAGTCAGCTGTCTTTTTTAAAAAATTAAATAAATTACTTAACTATAACATATATTAATGGGTTCGTTTGGCAAAGCGGTGGAGAAGTACTTATGGGCTTATTCACACAAGTCGAGGTAAATATGTGGAGGAGATTGTCTCGTTTTACGTAAAAAACTGCTGAACGTACTTATGGCTACAAGTCAAGCGTTGCCAAACAAGCACAATATGAATTACTTTCATGTGTCATTATATAAAATAATATATATGAATGTGTTATTTAATGAGATTCATATTATTTTAAATTATTTTTCACCAAAACTTACATATTAAATATTCATTTAAATAAGTTTTTATTTTTAAAAAAAGTTACTGTCGCCACTGTTTATTCAAACATAAGTCATATCACATTTCCCAACTTTTACAAAAAAATTCCTTTTCCAAAAGATATTATGCCAAGAAGGTACTTCGAACACCGCTTATTTAATTATAATGGGTTATAAGAGAAATACTAATACACTCTCACCCCCTGTTTGAATGGAGAGAAAATATGAGATGGGAGAAAATTTGAAGGGAAAATATTGGATGAAAGAAAATTTGGAGAGAAAATGTGGGAGAAACGAGTTTTCCCCTACTTGGATGGAGGGAAAACGTGAGAGGAATGAAAAGTTAGTAAGAAAATGGAATGCGGATCTTATCACATTTCTCCCTAACTTTTCTCTTCATACATGAAGAGAAAATGGATAGAAACTCTTATTTCTTATTTACTCACATGCTCTTTATTACTTTTTTATTTTAAGATATTAAATTTAATATATAACTTTTTTAAAATTCTAACTGTAACTTTATTTTTTAAAAGGACAAGTTTTAAGATATATTCTAATATCTAATTTATTTTTTAATTGCTAACTAAAACATTGCAACTTTAAAAATATTATATATTTTTATCTAAATTATTTTGTTTTGAAATATAATAACATGAAACATATCTTTAATAAATTATTTGATTTTAAATTATTTAATGATATTAATGTAAGGATAATTTTTTCATGACATATTATACTTTATATATTTTAAGTATACATTACTTATTCAACTATTTATTAATAGATTTTTATCTACGAATATTTTAGTCATTCAGCTATTTGTGCGTTTTATTGCCTCCTTATTTTCTCTCGTCCATCCAGTAAGATGAGTGATAATATTTTATTTCCATTTTTCTCTTTTCTCCATTTTCTCTCCTCCCATTTCTCTCTCAACTTTTCTTTCCATCCAAGCGAGCGCCAGTGTCATTTCATTCATGCTCCCTCCAGTGAAAATATTTCGTTTTCCTATTATGTAGATCTCATATCTTATAAATTTATCTTGATTATTTTCATGACCTATTATAATATATATTTCTAAGACCCATAAAAATGATAAACAAAATATTTTTATTGAGAATATATAAGTATTTTTTAGTTATGGAGAGTGAGAAACAATAGAGAGAAATTTACACATAAGTGATATATAAAATGTTATTCAAAATATTAGTATTAGAGTCTCTAATTTAGAGAGAATGTATGGACCCATGGAGCATGTAACATTTTCTCTAAAATATAACTTTTGAGTTCTGAAATATATTGACCCTCTGAGAATGCAGTAGAGAAGTGTTTTTACATGAATTAGGATAAATATATAAAAAATTATCTTATTTTATAAAAAATGATGTTGAATAGATTTTTACGAAGTATAGAAGTGTTACACATTTTTAATGAAATCAATTTCCATCAAAATTTTAATTTTCAACCAAAAATAATATATGCAAGAGGATATAAAAAAAGAGTACTTTGGGGTTGTCAGATTGCCTTTTGATAGTTTAATAAGGCTCAACCAAAAGTTCACCAAGACAGAGTTTTTCTCCAACACACGACGCAAAGCTCACAAGGAAGAAGGAATCCTTCATCCTGTCTGGCTCTGCTTCCCTGCTGTTGTCTCCACACAGACACTCCAACATCACACCGTTTTCTCTCATTCTATTCCTTCTCTTTCAACTCTCTCGTCTCTTCCTTCCAATACCTCATGAACATCCCTCTCTCCTGACTAATTCTCACTCCTCAAATCGCCTCGCCATGCTCTCTCGGAAACTCTCCGTTTCGCTGTCGTCCTCCGCTGTTTCTGATCCATACCCTCCTGCTCTGCCTCCAAATCAGCCACTTCCCTCTTACAAGTACCACAAAAGCCACCATCTTTTGCCTCCGCCGGTTGCTTCCGCCGCCTCTTTGTGCTCCTTCTTCCTTGTCTTTCTCCTCTGTTTTCGCCGACTCGCGAGAAAACGCACCACCCCTTCTTCTGATTCTGAGTCTAAGCCTCCGTATCGTTTCTCGTATTCCCTCCTCCGCCGTGCCACGTCATCATTCTCCACCCGCCTCGGTCAAGGTGGCTTCGGCCCTGTATACTCCGGCTCTCTGCCTCCGACCCGACAACCCGTTGCCGTCAAGCTCATGGACTCTGATTCTCTCCAGGGTGAGCGCGAGTTTCACAACGAGCTCTTCTTCGCCTCCAGGCTTCAATCGCAGCACGTGGTCTCTGCCATCGGCTTTTCCTCCGACAGAAATCACCGGAGGTTTTTGCTTGTCTATGAGTTGATGCATAATGGGAATCTCCAAGACGCGCTCTTGCACAGCAAGTGTCCTGAGCTGTTGGATTGGAAGAAGCGGTTTTCCGTCATCGTCGACATAGCCAAAGGGATTCAGTATCTCCACTCCTGCGACCCACCCGTGATCCACGGCGATATCAAGCCCAGTAATATCCTATTAGACCGTTCTTTATCTGCAAAAATTGGGGATTTCGGGCTTGCACGTTTGAAATCGGAACCCCAGATGGAAATTGGGATCTTTAACTTAGACGGTAATGAAACTAAGAATGATGGATTGGAGTTAGAGGAGGGGAAGAAGGGGAAAGAAGAAGAATTAGAGAGTAATGGTGGGTCAATGGTTGAAGAAATACAGAGCGTGATTACCGTTGACGAAGGTAGCTTAGCTGCGGAGCGATCTCCGGAGGGTTTCGTCAGGATACCCATATCGGTGCCGTCCCCGGAGCCGGTGGAGACGGCAGCGTCGCCTTTGGAGGCAAATTCCGACAAAGTCGGCGTTCAGAGTGAGAAAAATATTTCCTTGAGTAGTAAGAAAAATGGGGAAGTGTTAAAGAGCAATTCCGTGAAGGATTGGTGGTGGAAGCAAGACATCGAACCAGCACCAGCATCTCCCATGGTTGAGAATAAGAAAGTGAAGGATTATGTAATGGAGTGGCTTGGAAAAGAAATAAGCAAAGACAGACCCAAGAGCGAATGGGTTTCAGCAGAAGCAGCAGCAGCAGCTACCTCTAGTAGTGGAGCAACAATGGTAAAAACAGAGAAAAAGAAGAGCAAGAGGCGCTTGGAATGGTGGAGATCAATGGATGAGGAAGCCATTAACCCTAAATCTTTAAAGAAGGAGAAGAGAAGACCAGCGAGAGAATGGTGGAAAGAGGAGTACTGTGAAGAGCTTGCAAAGAAGAAGAAGAAGAAGAAACAGCAGCAAAAGAGAAATGGAATAAACAGTGACGATGATTGGTGGGTAAGAGACGCAGCCGAAGACATATATGGAGAAAGAAAAAGGACCAAAGCCCGTAAAAACAGTCGTGGTAATATAGATTCATGGTTAGATGGATTCAGTGGTGAGTTATTCAGAGCTAGAAGGAACAGCCATGATTCTGCAGCAAGCTGGGAAATTCCCAAGAGTGGTGGTGTTAGTAGTACACCAAGCATGAGAGGAACAGTTTGTTATGTTGCTCCTGAATATGGTTATGGTGAAGATTTATCAGAGAAGTGTGATATATATAGTTTTGGGGTCCTATTGCTTGTTATAGTTTCTGGGAGACGTCCACTGCAAGTTACTGGTTCACCATTATCAGAGTTTCACAAAGCAAATTTACTGTCATGGGCGCGCCATTGTGCACGCAGTGGGAAGCTTCTCGATCTGGTTG
>JANTPZ010146239.1:0-12801 GCA_025593235.1 Vachellia pachyceras
TTTTAACAATATGTTTTTTATCTTTAGTGCCCTCGACAATCAGGCAATACTGAGTGCGGGTATTATGTCATCAGTTACATGTATAGTATCATTCAGAGCGGATTGATTAGAGATTTAGAATAGGTAATACATAATCTATCAAATATTGATGAGTTAATCGTTTAGTTTGATGAATTTGAATTGTTCTAATAATTGTTTTTAAATTTGTAAATTTTTGATAATGACGATGCTTACATGGCTGGTGACATTGATTTGATACGAGATTTGTTGGTCAAACGTCTTCTTGATTTGTAGATAATGCTTATTTCTTCAAGGTGAATATATATAGTTTCAACTCTTCATGTCGACTTGTATAGGGTTAATTAGATTGATGTATTGTGTTACTCTGCCACAAATGTACAATAATATTTTCTCAGTAAATGACAATGACTTTTGTGTTTTGCTGCAACAAGGACTTGGCTTAGGTAGATATATACGTCTAACTCTTGATGAATTTTTTATTTCTCCGCCACAATGACTTTTGATTATAACCCTGATATTTGTAGTCTGGACTTGATCTGGTGTATAAAATGTAACTGTAAACTGAATCATGCAGGTGGGTTAATAAAATAGAAGAAATTTTTTTAAAAAAAAATAAGAACATACGACGCCCTATATAGTGTTATAGGGTGCCGTAGGTCGGACCTACGACGTCCTATAATGCATAACATGACTAAGTAAAAGTTAATTGTTGGCAAAAAAAAAGTTAATTAGCCATAACTAACCGAAAAGTATAACGTTTATTGAAAGTTGAAATGGAACAAAGCAGTCTAGCTAGTCATCAATATTCTTTATTGCTTTCCTTAGAATTGTATATGGGCAATCTACAAAATACTGCAAGAGGTCGATCTCGTATAGTGTATAGTTCTGGTTCTCCTAGTGGCGCTAGGAATTTGCTTTATTTGTCCGAAACGAGTGTGTGATTGGCACATAATTATGGTCCTCTGAATACCTCTACTTTGGTATGCCAATGCATCAACGTCTCCTACTATATATATACCCTTTCAATTTCAGTTCGAGAATATAATTCTTATATATACGGTCCTCGAGCTCATTAAGAAAAAGTACCATGTTGCAGTGAAATAGACTAGGTTCTTGTTCTCCTTTACGCGATAACTACTAAGAAATCCACAACATATATTCTCCCCCATGAATCCTTGTTATTGAAGTGTTTCTATGAAGCTAACTGATATTTTTTGAGGGTACCGATAGACTGTTGATCTCGTGTGAAGAACAGAATGTTCGAGCTATAGCTAGGAGATACAAAGAAAAGGAAGGTATAGCAAGTTCCTATGATTCATTTCCACCGCGCAGTTGCGTGTCATTCAATATTAAAGCTTTTGCATTGGGAAAAAATCCACATGGAACAAGAGATGACCGGTGACCCCACTCATGTTATATCAAAGGGCATATATAAGGGCCTCTATAAATTCTGGACTAGTGTGTATATGTGCATTACCTAAATAGTGAATTCCCTGTGGCTCATTGTTTTTTGGTGAGAAGAAGAATTGAATTTTTCGCACTTGTATAATCATGCGTTTAAAAGAAAAGTGACGGGAGGAAGCAAGCATGTGTATGAGATCAACTTCATGTTTGGTTACACTCATTTTTCTCTCGTTACTGTGGTGCATTTGCATCATACACATATATATACATAATGAAAAAGTTGGTCGCTTTGAACTGGGACTCTAGCAACTAGCACTACAAAAATATTGACTTTCTTTGACAGCACTACAAAAAGGTGAAAGTATTGACAACGATAAAAAAAGTCACCGTTAAAGGTCATTTTTTGACAGCGACAAAAATTCGCTGCTAATACTTTTACAACTATTAAAAATAATAATTACTCCAATGACTACCACATCACCAACTAGGCGGCGCTACATCACTGAAGACTACCATATCACACCATTACCTCCACGCTACGTTTTGCCACATATATGACATCTCACCTACACCACATGTCACCACCTCGCACTACCACGTGTTGCGCAGCTAATAAATCTAAAAGTTTGCCTTCTCCAAGAATCACCACATATATGCCACCTCAATTGCCAATTGAGCTGCAATAACTTTGCATACTTTAAATGTATATTTATATATATGTAATATTTTACCATATAGTAAACTATTGACATTTATATACACACACATTTATGTATATATATTTATACATATATCTATATCTACAATATATAATATTATTAAAAACTAAAAGTAAATTGGATAATAATTTTAATGCATGTGTTTATTATTTTATATATTTGTATTTTATTTTATATAGTACATTTATTGAATAATAATTTTTATACACTAATATAATTATTAATTTCATAATTTTTATTTTAATAAAAATTTTATAAATAAAATAAATATTAAATTTCTTGCCTTCAACAGTGACTGAAAAGAGTCACTGCTGAAAGTCCTACCTTTGGCGGTGACTCAAAAAATCACTGTTGAATATGCCTTTCAACTGCGACAGAGTCACCACCGAAGGCCTTCTTCGGCGGTATTTTTTTACCGCCACTAAAAGTTATCGCTGAAAGTTTTTTTTTTTGTAGTGTAATTAGTGGGTATCCATACAACATAAGTAATCTAATAGCTTGGGAAAACAATTTTGCCCATATTCTACGCAATATATTCATGTGATCATGCTCATGCTCATGCAAACCTGTACCCTTGTGATTATAGAAGATAAAATAGAGAAAAGGCTTATATACCCGTTTCATGGTGATGTCTCTAAATTTGAACTTCTAGTGTGTGTTGCAAAATGTTTTTAGCTGATAATTCATTTAATTAGACTATGAAGCAATATATATATATATATATATATCTGTGCGTGTGTGTGTGTATGTATATATATCAGTATAACTACGTATGAGACTTGTCAATTGTACCAAAATAACTTTGATATCTCTTTTTTTTTTTTTTGACCAAAACTTTGATATCTCTTCTAAACATTTGATGTGGCACTTTGTATATAATCTAATAAAGATAGTTTGTAATTTTTTGGAGCAAAAAAGATAATTTGTTATTAATCAGATTAAAAAGGTAATGAGTTGAAAATAATAGTGAGAAATTAATTTGGATAGCAACATATTAAAATTACAAAACAAATTTAATGAAAGGAAATAAAGGAGTCCTTGGACCATAAAAAATTTATTTCCATTTTTAAATGAAGATTCTCAACAGGCTTGCACGATCATGCTTTCCATTTTGTTCTCCTTTTATCAGCAAAGAATCATATATGGATGCAGTTTGTGCGTTAAGTAGTGAATGAATATATATGAAATGGGTATCCCAATTTGTGAAGAATAAGTGCACTATTCTTTAACAATTTGAACCAGTTGGTATGCCAAAGGTATGGGACCATTTTGTGTCAATCACCATATTCTCCTATACCCTTCTCAATCTAAAGATATATGTGTGTGTAGCTCATCATGTATACATCAAACAAAAATTAAATTTCCGCAAAAATGCTAATGAGATTTAAACAAAAATACGTCTAGCATCATATTCTATTTAGAGATGAAAAAAATACTCATAAACATTTAAATTTGTGGGAGCGAACTTGTTGCAATCATTAAAGTATTATTAAAACTTAATGGAAGTTGTTTATAATGGAACTAATCGATAATATAAATTGTTAATTGATATGATATCAATTAATTAAATTAGATATATTATACCTCCATCCTTTACTCTCATTCCTTTTTTTTGAGGACATGCACCGTTCTATTAGATGTGATTCTACACAAGACATTATTGGACATTAAATATGGACAAATCTCGTAATAAGAATTTAAATATTGATTCACAATGTTGTAAAAACTAACCTCTTATGTTATACATACCTAACCCGATTGGTACAATTCCCACTCTTTCTTGGCAAAATTTTGCAATTTCAATTTCCAAATTATAAGTGAAAATCTCTCTTAAGACAATGGCTTCATGCACACAAATGCCATGGTGAAACTATATGGAAATAAAACTAAGGGCCATGATAAAGATGATTATTCCAACAGAACATGTAGAAAACGCAGAGAAAGAGAGGGTCAAAATTGGAAAAGAGATTTGGAAATTACCACATACAAATTTTACCCAGATTTTATAAATTAGAGCTACATCATAACTTGTGATAAAATTATAAAAATATAATAAAGAGAATAAGGGGAATAAGAAAGAATGGTTCTTTCTCGAAGTATATAGTATATAAGGGATGCCTTATATTTATAAGCATAACTTTACAATGTTAGGATAAATAATTCCATAACTACTGGAGATAATAGAGGGATATAATACGAAGAGATATATGAACATCACATAAATTGTGCATTCTGTCGACTTTTTAACTGTTGAATGTAGTAGCCTAAATTGATTATTATCCTCACAATGTATTGTGCATTCCGTTGACAGAGTCATCAATTTGTTGCCGAGATTATTATAGCTAGGAGAGCTGTTATAAAATAACTAATTATGGAGATTTATTAACAAAACTAATCTTTTCCTTTTAATTAGTTAACAGACTCAACTTAAAAGAATTTTGCAAGACAGTGACAATGAAATAAGATTTTGGATTCAAATCCCCCTACCAGCTAATATAACCACATTATTGATGGATTTGTAAATTTTTCTACAAACACTTACGGGATGAGACAACATTTTTCAAGAAATGCTTTATGGTAAAGTTTTAACCTTAACACGTTAAATGGACCTAATTAACCAAAACGTGCAACATTATCCAATTCTATCCATTAAGGCTTCAACTTAATGAACATTTTTTTAAAGGGGAATCAATTTGCAAAATCAGGTTGGGGGCAAATTAATCAGCAAAACAAATAAATTAACATGATCGTTCTTATAAAGAGGTTTAATAATGTCTTGATCGATCGAGAACTAATAAAAGTATTTGGCAAAAAAAAAGAACTAATAAAAGTAGTGGTTTACGTGTTGTTATCAAGTCTAGTAATTAAGGTGATAGTAGATACTATATATAGGAATCCTTTTTCAGTTTTTTGGTCATAAAATTAATTATTGTTACAATTGTCTTTATCATAACAAATTGGGATTCTATGTACCCTTTCAAATCCAATTCAAGAATACAATTCCCTAATGTGTTTCTGCATTTATGTGAGGGCCCTACCTGTGACAGGTGTTTCCATGAAAGTTCTGTAGATGATATCATCGTCACCAGTTGGTGGTGCCAGGTCTTTAGTGAATAACTGTGATCAGAGACAGATAAGGAAGTCTGGTCCCTACATGCAGTCATATGATTCATGTTCATCATATCTGAAGTATTTATTGCTATCCATTCCATTAATTATTATACTAATATTAGTTGGTCAGAATTTATTATTTCTGATATATCAATACGAGGGGGAGCCCTTATAAATAGCCAACATCTCAACCACAGAGCAAACTCATCAATAATTTGTCAAGTTGCTTTGGTCTTGCTCTATTCACATAACAAGAGGAAGTATTGGGTGAGGATAAGCTAATCTACATCCTGAGGTGTAGAACGAAAATGAGCAGTTTGCTCATCAATTCGTGTCTAGACCTCGCGATGTAGATTACCTCTTCCTAACCACAGTATATACACGCGAATCATCAAACATCAACCTCTTTCAATTCATGTTTCTATATTTAATTAGGGTTGTTTAAAGTATTTTCGTCCCATCTTAATCCCATCCGACAGAAGGGTTACATATCAATTATCAAAGAAGACGTAGATGAACACAGGATCACCCTCATGACGTCCTATCCCAGCTCCAGTACTTCCCAAAAAAGAACTAATATTTCACATTTGGTTAGGTCCAATTAACGTGTTGAGATTAAAGATTTGCTTGGAAAGCCATTTCAAAACTTTTAAGTTTTATCAAAGTATTCACATCTTTTCGAAATATAGATTTTGAAAAGGTTATTTTCTTGTCAAATCATAATTTCTCTCATAATAAATTTTCTCTTTCCTCTTTTTTCTTTCTTTATCTTTCATCTTTCCTATTTCTTTTTGACTCGAAATCTGTAAAAGGTATTTTCACCATAACTTCCAAAATGCAATCACTTTTTCAAAACATAGGTTTTGTTTTGGAATCCATAAAAGTTATTCTCCCAAAATCTATTCTTCAAAACCTAGATTTTACTTCAAACTCTGTAAAAATTATTCTCCACCAGACTTCTAAACATGCTATAAAGCTTCACCATTGCTTAAAATAAACATTTCATGATGAAGAAAATCTAGATGCAAAATGCATGGATTCGTCGGCTGAAAAAAAGTTGGATGGATTCAATTAGTATTTTTGGAGCAGCCCAATTCTTTCGGCCCTTGAGAGTAGTGGTCCCATTAGTCTATAGACATTGAACCGAAGGCTGATGCATTACTCAATTGGGGTTGAAAAACAACCTCTCATCCTTAAACTAAGAATTGTTTAACCAATTTAGATAGATTAAATGTAAACGGTTTATTTCAGCTTAAGTAAGGTATCGAGTTTGAATTCTTGTGTATACAGTAGCCACCGTTGGGAGACTCACCCACCATTTCCAGGTGTGCGACGCGGGTCGGGTCCGAATTAGTCGAGACGAAACCCCGAAAACCGGAAGGAAAACAAAAAAAATTAGATAGATTAAATAAATAAAATCATTTAATTAATTAGAACATATTTGACATGATCTGGACGGAGAAGCAGAATCAGGGTTGTTTAGATCAAATTTAATTAATTAGAACAAATTTGACATAATCGGCTCAAACATAATTAAAGGCTCGTTTAGCGTTTGGATCTCGGAGGCAGGAAACTATGTATAGTCTTAATTAGAGCATATTTAGTCTCACTTAGAAAAATAATTAAAATCATGCTTTTGGTAAATGCACGTAATTTTTCAACATAAAATCAAACACTAAAACCATCACTCATCGTTCATCAACCAACTTGTATGTGGCAATGCCTATTTATCATCAATTCATGACCTCAAACATGAGTGATTCCCTTTTTCATCATTCTACAACTAATTTTCTGTCTTCATCATCTTGCTGTGCAGTTTTCTTTTACCAACAGGGAAGAAATTCACGATACAGAAAAAAAAACAGCAAATCCTAAGCCGACATATAATCAAATATTCTTGTCGTCATTGTGTGTTTGAGAACTCCGTTGTTTGAAAGGAGTTCTGTTAAAAGAAAGGAGTTTACGGATTTTAAGATAATTTTTACGGATTTCAAGATAATTTTATCTCGACTTATATGCACCGTTTGGGGAACGAAGTTCCCAAACAAGCACATAGACCCTTCACTTATTTCAATATTTACCTCCAACATTCATTGCATAACTATAGTGGCTCAAGGTGTAATGTTGGGGTCAATATTAACATTTTAATAGAGGTGTGGCAACATTGAGACAACATTTCACCTGAGAAACTTCCTCAACAACATTGTTCCTAACTGAAACAACCGTGTAATTAATTTGTGCCACCACTTTGAGAAAATTCCTTGCACAGCCATTTTGTATTACAAGGTTCAAGTACCAGTACCGAGAAACAAAATCATAATTCCCAGGCTCTGCATTCTGGAAACTTGTTTCTTGCAATGTAAGATTAGGACCACGCTAACTATCACGAGACATCAATTTTCTCCTCGTATTTGGAATTAGAATGACTTTACACAACACTTGAAGGTATCTCTAAATAACAACTGCAACCTCAATCCAGCTCTCTAAAATTAGCACCATAAAAAAAGGAAAAATATTTTCGATCGCTAATCTCGTTTTATGGTTAGTGGATCACACTGATCCAATAATAATAATAATAACAACAACAACAAACACTCAGCCAACAAAGTCATGCACAAGTTGCCCTCCTCCAATCACCTGCTCTCTTCCATAATGCCGATTCTGTGATTCTGATCCATGCATTACATATTCTTCGTCACTGGGTATTTCTAGGGCAAGGCCAAAACGGAGAGCTTCACTCATGGGGAAAGGTTCGGATAGAGCATGCCCACCGTTATTCTGGTGGAGACCCAGTGTGAGCGAGACGCTATTGGCCACTGCTCCAACACTCACTGCAAGATGATCACTATTATTATTAACATTGCTTATTAAGTTACAAGGAAGCTGATTCATCACAGCCACAGACATATCATGAGTCGTAGGTTCATAATTTCTGGTGCGCTTAAAAGGAGCATCATCTTGAAACTTGTCACTTGTGCTGGGCTTGTTCTTGTTGGGATCTTCTGTGTTCTGATGATGATTCTTCTGAGAGTGTCGTGTCTCTAGCATGTGTATTTCTTCAACCATTGGTTTCCACAACCTTACTCTTGCATTAATGAACCAGTTTGACACCTATTTACAATAAAATCACACATCAAATTAAGCCCCGCTAGTCTTTAGGTTTACATAACTAGGAGCATGAATTGAATCAGATGAAATTTAAATGCTCTATTAAAATCACTCACCTGGCTACGGGACAGACCGGTCTGTCTCGCCAGCATCAGCTTGTCCGTGTCCGTAGGATATCTGCATCCAAGAAAGATTTAAGGTAAATGGTCCCACCCATTAAAACTAAAATCAAATATTACAGTTTTCTGCATGGGAAGTTATGAAGTGGGTAATTAACTACTCATGTCAGCTCTCTGATGAAAATCTATGCTTTTGATTGAAGTTTGATGTGTTAATTCGTGTGGATCCCCTAATCGTCTCTAGAATCCAATCACACACAACATAAGTAACTCGAGGAATGTACAACCATGGCCTTGCATATAAAAAGGTTCTTACGGGTGTAGAAAGTGCTCAAACAACCATGCCCTAAGAACGGTTACAGCACGCTCAGGGAGTCCTCGTTGAGGTCGCCAGATCGGTTGGTTCCCTAATAATTCGGGGTTCTGATGAGCATCCCCAATTTGGCTGCTGTAAGGTCCTCCTAATCTGTGCTCAAGACTTCCAAACCTTGGAGATTCATCCTTCTTGTTGTTCATATTGTGAAAATGAGGCTTATTAGTGAACTGAAGCTGGTCCATGATCACAGCCTTCAAGCATTTGAAATGCTTGGTCATGGCATTTATAGCCAAGATCGCATAGGGAGCCGCGTTGCCAAGGCCTGAAACATACTCAAATGAAGTTACTACTGCTTGCATTTGTTGATAGTACTGCCTGTACCTTCTGTACACCTGATGATACTCAACAAAGTTAGAGGATTTCTATACCAGAATACGATTTAATATTGAACAATTCTCATGGACAAAAAAATGCTTTCATATCTTTCGCTGCTACTTCAGCAAAACTTACAACTATTACAATAAAAGAAAAAAGCCTGAACATCAGCACAAGTATGAACTACAGGGATACATCAACAACAAAGCAATATCCCACTAGTCTACTATATAGATCGCACGACGCCATTGTACTTTATCGTAGATCAAATCCTTGAATAAATTATTAACCAAAAGATCTCTCTATAATCTCATTGACTACAAGGAAACAAAACACAAAATTTAAGTATCAACCAAAATTCAAGACTTCTTTGTCTCCGATTTAACCAACAATGGACATGCCAAACGGTACAACTAGACAAAATAGTGATCGACTCTCGTATTGTGACTGATACAAGTTTTGTATACAAGCCACCCAAATCACACGAGACAAATTTGATTTGATGAACGTCATTCTATAAAATTTGGCGATTTGTTGCACACACAGACACAACTTATGTTTTCCTTTGTCTAGGCTTCACAAGTTTCAAGAATGAATATTTCCTGAAAGATGCAAAGCACATACCAATTATTGTGATATTCCAGGGAAAGCAAGTCAAGCCAATGTCAATAATTTTGTATTCATGAAGCTAAGAGAAGTTTTTCAAGAGATTAGCAATTCAAGTTATCCAAGAGTACCAAAATAAGCAAGTTTCAACATAAAAGATACACCATACATATCCCTTTTCCGATAAACTTTAAACTTAACATATAAAGTTATGTCTTCTAATAAAGTTTAAATCAAATCTACATTTCTCAGTATCAAACCTACATTCCCTGCCAGTTCCACGCTTCAGTTTCTCTTCTCTAATGGCCAATAAACAATTCCAGTATTTCAGCATACAAATATACAAAAAAAAATAATAATTAATATTGATATTAATTATTATTAACGAGTTAGTGATATAATAGCCAGGTAATTAATCTAATCAAAATAAAAGCAATGCGACATAAAGCGAGAAACAACTTGGTGATGCAAGTGTGAGGGCATTTTCAATGTTGAAAGACCAAGATGATAAAATATAAACACTTTATTTAGGTATAAATCTTTAGCAAGGATTCCTTCAATGACTTTATGCAGATTAGGTCTCCAATATATGAGAGACATTATATATCGGGTCGCCTGTTTTTTTTTTTTTTAATATGGAACTCTTTCTAGGGTTGTCAGGCACTTTATAATACCATTTTTTTTGTGCATATATTCCCTCCCATTAACTTTTTCAAAAAGATAATCGAGTTCACCGAGGACATCAACCTTATGATATGCAAGAATCTACATACATGCACATTTACTATTATTATTACTATTATTCCAATTAAAAGTGCAATAAATTACCAAGACATAATACGCACATGAACATAATAATTAGCATCCTTCTCCGAGGCAATAATCAAAGAGACAGCATCCAACTCAACCAGTAATAAACCAACCCACCAAACACTTTCGTTACATTAATCATAACGTTGGTTCGTATCGATGCTACTGCTGCACATGATGCTTTAGGAGTGGGTTACTTAACTTTATTTGTTCAAAACGTTGAGAACTTCACAAATAATATGCCTCATCAATATGATTGTTTTCAACCAGAATATTTAAAAAGGAGGCACATATATAAATCATATCCATCAAGATGCTGGCTATTATAAGTTGTAACCCTCCAATCCTTTTTAAGAAAATTACTATTTTTCCTTGTAATAAGTACAATTAAATGTGTCAGTGAACAATGTGTCTTTATAGAAAAAATTGCCAAAAAGAAATTATGATTATAACTACTGCATACTTTTATAAGAATCAAATCCCAATATCATATTTCACATTGTTGAGGGGAATTTAAAAAAAAAACACATTTCTAAGTGATGTCTTCTAAAAAAGTAATCATTTACGCCAGAATTCGGTCACTTGAAAACAAGACAAATAGAAAGAAGACAGCCAGACCAACGTTGAACAAGAAGTCAGTTGAATATATATCAGAGCCAGAAAGAAACTTCAACCCATTTTTATCCAAAGTCCAAATGGTAAAAACCAAGTTCAGAAGGAAAAAAAATTAACAAAATAGACAGAAATTCGGGTGAGGTCGATTAGGTGCAGTCCAGATAAAAACACGACATGACAATTTTCAGAATCACATTATTAGATTTCTATAAAAAGAACTGATAGAAAACAACCAAAACAAATCTGTCCAAATTGCATACCTCATCAAGCATCGTTAACAGTCCCGACTTTTTCTTTATCCCACCCTCCCCACCGCCATCTCCAAGCCGCGACGGCGGCGGGTTGCCTGAGCGGAGGCTCTCCGACGACGGAGGAGGTTCCGTCAACGAAGCATCCGCCGTCAACTTTTCTGCGGCGCAAATTTCACGACCCCCAACGTCGCAAAGCTCCTCCAACAACTGCTGAGCTGGCCTCAGAAACCTCGATCCCTTCAATACCGAAGCGTAACCAGTAAAGGGCCCCAGCGGAACGACGGAGCTTCTCAAAACGGCGTCGTTCGCCGGGATATTCACGGAGCCGCCGTCATATCTCTGAAGATTAAGCTCAAGTGGGGGATTACTGTTAAGATTGGCTTGATGAGTGTAGTGACTGTGGGAAGACGAGAGAGATAACGAGAATGGTTCGGCACGAAGGGTTTGAGCGAGGGTAAAGTTAAGAAAGGGGTTGTTGTTGATAATTTGCACAGTCGCAGGGTCCATTTGCAAATTGGAGGATTGAGGATTATTGTTGGCGCACGTTAGCAGATCGGAGGGAACAAGGGAAGGGTCGGAGACCGGAAGCAAACCGGCGCACGCCGCCGCTGTAGGAAGGGAAGAGTGTTGGTTGTGAAAACCACCAACCCTGAGCTTGTCTCTCCTGCTTTGCTGAGGAACATGGTGAGGTTCAAAACCCCCCTCCATTGGAACAAAGCTCAAGTTGCAGAAGAGGGTGGGAAGTAAGGGGGCGGAGGAGGTGTTGGGAAAGGGTAAGAAGAACAGTGCAGTTTAATGATGAAGTGAAAGGATATTATCCCGATCTTTATTCTGAAGCTCAGTTCAGAAATTACCAACAGTGACATTGATCCATGATTGGCACCATAAAATCTGTGCAGTGAGATATACTAATTATATTAACCCTTAATATCATATCATTTGTTTGGACATTATTTTATTTTTATCTATTAGTCTCCTAATAATGTGTCATTTTCCTACTTTCTGGTTTAATTGTAAACTAATAATTGAATTGAAATATATTAAAAAACAACAATGTATGCTGCCATTGATATAAATACAAATACAAATATTTGGCGCAGTTGAGACAGGGTCGTATCAATATTATATATTATATTATGGAGAGTGTATCCAAACCAGCTAAAAAGAATAGTTGAGTTGATTTGAATGCACAAACAGTCACAATCACAACTGAGAGAGACACACACAACGAAAATCATTCTCTCTCCCTTCAACAGTCCCATTCTGGAGCTCCTCGTCGTCGTCTTCTGCTCTCTTTTCTGGCTTTTGATTTACCCACGGGATCCCCACTATTTGTCATCTCTACT
>JANTPZ010146240.1:0-21495 GCA_025593235.1 Vachellia pachyceras
TGTTGATTTTCAAAAACATTTTAACTTACAATACTTGAGTGTTTGAGATCAGAACTTGAGTGTTATGAACACTTTCAACAAACACTCAAGTGTTGTCTAAAAGTATTGATGTTTAACTTTTGAAAACCCTTAATACTTGAGTATTCAAATGCAATACTCAAGTATTCATAATACTTCTACACAAAATTGATTACCTGATTTACGGAACTCGAGAGTTTCACCAAGAACACTTAATTAACAATAATTTAAGCTTTATAATTCCTGAAATCATTTTGTTATCATCAAAATAAGGCATCAACACAACCCAAACAGCTGTCACTGACAACCACAGCAGCTCCCATTAACAACCCCACCAGCTCCCATTTACAACCCAAGCAGCTTTCACTGACAACCCCACTAGCTGCCTTTAACAACTCCACCAGCTTTCATAATACACTTATCATTGACCACCTCAAAAGTCACATTAACAACTTTCGCTGTTGTTGTTAACAACCTCAGCAGCTAGATTACTTGTCAATATTGCAACTTCACTTTTTATCTTCATTCCAGCTACCATTTTATATAAGAAACAGAGCATGAAGAATGAAAATAGAGGATACACCACCTCCTTCATAATGAAAACAACCACATTACTTATTTTTCCATTTCAAAGAAAACCATTGATATTGTGCTTGCATCAAGTATACTTATTTATAGTTTATCCATCAATGACAAGCATTTCAATTTGTAGTTGCAGAAATTTCCCAAAGAATTGGTCCCAAAGATCACAAAATCGAAATGGTCCCAAAGTAGAAGCTAGAAGTGGTCCCAGAGACCACAAAATTGAAATTGAAGCTAGAAGTCTCCTTCAACACGGGGTACTCCACGAAGATCCACGGCACAGACAAGAAGAGGAAACAACAAGGAGTAACGTAGTACAGGGAAGTGATGGGATTCAAGGAGATCCCCTTAGAGGTAAGCAAGATTTGGATCATGACCAACCTGGTAGCCTCGAAAGCGACGGCACCGAGCTGAAGGATGACTCCCCAGGTATCAAATTTGGCCTCACCATAAGCAGTGATGCCGACTCCGATGCAGACTCTGAAGGATGACTCCCAGGAGAAGTTTGGTTCAACCTCTGCGCAATTTTCTTCTTCGCTTTTCCCTGTTTTCACCTCTCTTTCTCTTTCAATTGAGTTAAGGGTAGTTTAGACTTTTCACAAGTACAATTAACCACTAAAAGGTCCCTTGGGACCTGACAATAATCATCAGAAACTTTGGGACATTTTAATTGTTTTTTGACTTGCTTGGGACTTATTTGTCATTCTCCCTAGATTATATATACCAATGGGGTTGGTCCAGTGGTAAGCAATTTGATTATGTATAAGCGAGGCCTCAAATTCGAGCCTCAGCGTATGCAAAAATTCTCGTTTAAAGACTCACCCACCACAACCAGGTGCGTGATGCGGATCAGATCCGTATGTAGTTAGAGAAAAGTTTTGGTGAACCGGGCGGGCAAATATGCACTGAAAAGTTTTGGTCTTATAATCGTTACTTCCTTAAAAAAAACAACTTTCTTATTTAAAAAAATAAAATATGCACTGAATAGTCTATATTCAATGATAAGTATCCAACATGGACCCTTGTTAGTGGGCTTGTTTGGCAAAGAGTTAAGCAATAACAAAAGTACATTCAACAGTGTTTTTCCGTAAAATGAGATAATCCCTTCCACATATTTACCTCGACTTGTGTAAAAGTACTTCTCTACCACGTTCCCAAACGAGTCCATTGTGTGAGGGAGAGAGAGAGAGATGCGTACCGTAAGTGGAGACTCTTCCAGCATGCCAGAGTTGGAGAAGAAGATGCCTCCTTTCTCATGAACAGCACCAAGAATTGGTTTCCATGCCTCTATATATTCCCTCCTCCAAATTCCAGGGGTGTTTGGGTACCTTCAGTTAGTACAACAGAAGAAGCATGTGTTTGTGTAAGAATTAAATAACCAATTTTATAAAAAATGAAAAAAAATGAATGAATTATTTGCAAGTTGTCATTTTTACTTAAACATCATCTTTACTAGTTGACCGTTATTGAAATGAAAACCATTTACTACTACATGTCGGCTATAGAAATTGTTTGGGAATTAAAATAAAGGCTATAAATTTAGCAAATAGTAAATTTAACTCTTATATTTAAAAACAGAGTATATTTGTTATTGGAAAAAGTAATACAAAGGAGTAAGATTCGGTGGTGGATGGTCCCTAAAATAGCTAGGTGATGGAGAAGAATTTTTTTCCACCACATAGAAAATGACATAAGTAATATATGTATTCAAGGATGAATCTAGCAGTACCATTAGAGAAATGTGTGTGTGTAAACTCTATTATAAATAAAACAAACATAAAAATAGTAAACTAATAAAACACATACCACACTACAAATAAGAGCCAATGCTTGTGGGGTTTATTGTACACTTCTAGTTAAATATTGAATGTGACACTTCTTGTGGTAAGGATTTAAGCATTCAACACTATATATAATAGTACCGGTAAAGCGAGTCAGCCAGCAACCCGCGGGTTGGCCCGCTTTAACCTGCCAACCCACCAGAAATTAATTTTTTTAAAAAAAATTAATTTTTTCTTTTTTCTTTCCTTTTAAATTTTTATCATAAGATTGTATAGTCATATGATTCTTTTCCCATCAATAAATGTTTAATAATGATTCTTTTAAATTTTCAAAAAATATCAGTATTAATGTTTTGTTATAATTTTAAATATAGTAGTATAGGAAGTTGATATGAAAAAATAAAACATTTTATAATTTTTGAATATATTAGGTATTATTTATCATAAAAATAGAATTTAATATTACCTTTTATATTTATAAAAATTATTAAGATGAAAAAATTAAAAATATATAGGATATAATAATTTAACAATTTTTAAAAAATAAAAGCAGGTTAGCCCGCCAACGAGCAAGACAGCCCGCCATAACCAGCGGGATGGGCTGGCATTGCCCGCCAGAATATGGCGGGTTGACGGGCCCAACCCACGTTACCTGCTCTAATATATAATATTAATAATCTTTTCCGCTAGATTTAATCCGTTGGTTTTCTGGGGACATTTTTTTCATTATTCATTAATGAATTAGCGTGGGGCCCAAAAAAGAAGGGAGTATGATTTTCCCCTCAGAGAAAAACTCATAAAAAAGCATGATTTCTATTTTTTATTTTCTTCTCTGTACCGAACAATATGATTAATCTTTATTAGAGTTAAGAAAATAAATTTAAGAAATTAATTGAAGGAAGATTACGTACCCTTGTGCAGTTTCAGAAATCCCTGTGGCTTCACCAATCAAGAGGCCACCCTTTGTTGTTCTTTGAGAATAATATAAAGCAGCATGAGGCTGAGGAATGCAGTTGTATGACCTTGTTCTTGTTAATGGTGCCAACACTATTCTGTATGCATTTATAATATATATAATCGGTATCAATTAACCGGCACATATATATATGTTGTAAATCAATATCATAATAATCAAAGTGAAAGCGAAAATTATATAAAAATATATAAGGTAAAGTAGCACCCATCACCTTGATCTTATTTTTTAGGGGTATGCATCACTTTAATCATTTTTTATATAATTTTATCTTTCATATTTCAAATTTGATGTAATTTCATCCTCTAACCCTGTTAGATGTTGGCAATTTTCTTTTATAAAAAATCCTTCCACATAAGCATTTCAATGACACTAATCTGATTGGTCCACCACCACCGCAGAGGATGGCCGAAGAGGAAGAGTCCATCGACACAACGAGCTCTTCCGGCAGTGAAGTGGGCAAAACCAAAAGGTTCATGATAGTCAAAGGCAGCATGAACAAGAAGCAGGACAGGGGAAAACAAGGACACTGGAATTGTGGACGGTAAAAAAGAGCTTCAGCTGGGAACACTGCTGAAAGCTTCAGCATTTATACTGGGGACAACATAGAGTATGACAGAAGAGAAGAGAAGAGACACCACACACACCAACGTATGTAGTAGAACAAATTCATCAAAACAACTAAATGGCTCAAATAATTTTATTTATTAAAAAAGAATAAATTTAAAATATGGAGTCATCTTATTTTCCAAATATTTTCTATGAATATTTTCTCAGTTTGTTTTTGCGCGTGCGAACTCAAGCATATAGGGGCAGAGCAGGAACACAATCATACAAAGAAAGGCTTGATGAAGATATGATGTTGTGAAGTGGGGGTCTGGAAGTGAAACGGAAGGAGAATAAAGAAGGCAGCATAATGGGTCATTAATAATCAGTTTCGATTTTTAGTAATAATGCTCCATAATAACTTGTAACTCATATAACTCTTCATTAAGAGTGTTTAAGACGTTGTCTGGCAATCACTAGTATAAATAGGAGACCATTTGGATGTAATGGGAAGACAATAATGAATAGACTTTGAGAGCATGTTAAGAGTTCCAGTGCGAATTCTTGATTTTCTATACCATTTTTGTTATCAGAGCCAGGTTCCATAGTGAAGGAGCCATCTGAAAAAACGCCCAGGGAGCGGAGTTGCAGAGAAGCATACCAGGGGGTCACTGCCAGTCTCGAAACTCGACGTTCCAGGCCTTTTTCAGTCAAATAGACGTCACCATTGTACTCAGGAGATCGGAAAACCCAGGATTGGAGTTTCCAGTGACGAGAGGATCACCCACGCGCCACCACGCACCATCGCCGGAATCACATGTGCCGTCATCGGTGAGACATGCGCTGCACGCGCCTGCTGGATGTTGAAGACGACCACATCATCTGCCACGTCAGCCATCGCGTCCAATCATCGACACCTCATCCACTCAGTTCCTGACACATGTCACAGTCTGCCATGTCAACGGTCCTAGTCAGCCAAACTTTTGGTAATTTCACTTTTACCCCCTAAAGTTTTTAAAATTACACTTTTGCCCCTAAACATTCCAAAATTACACTTTTGCCCATGAACTTTCACAATTACACTTATGCCCCTGAACCTTTTGAAATTCCACTTTCACCCCTGAACTTTCCTAAAATTACATATTTAGCCCCTATACTTTTTGAAATTACCGCTTCACCCCTATATTTCCCCCAAATTCCATTTCTACCCCTAATACCCCCATATATACAAATTAAGCTCCAAACTTCTCGAAACCTTTTTTAGCCCCACACTACCCCTTATAATTACCACTTTTACCCTCCTAGAACATTCTATTCCATCTCCACCCCCTAAGCTTGTAGTCAGCCATATCACCGGTGCCTTCTCTTTCAGTCTAAGAAGCATTTACCTTGTGATGAGCCACATTTGATTCTTGGATTCCATTTGTATGTTCCTTAGCTACTTCTAGACCTCGCACCAAAGTTTTGCATACAACTGTAGGAAAAGACTTCATCCCCGAGTGTATTTTTCTCATGGTTCCACCATCAGCACTAGAAGCAAAAAAGCTGATGTTATTGCCTCTTTCTGCATCTCTTTTTGCCCTCTCTAGTGATGAAAGAACACCATTTTGATCATTTCCATCATTTCTAAAACCTCTACGGCCATCATTCCTCCGTAGTCCATTGCAACATTTGGGAAAAATCCCAGGTGGAACATCAGCATCATTATCCATCTTTGGTGACATTGAACTCCTATTTCTTGGCACAAGATTCTTGAAAGGATCTTGGTGACCTAATACTGATTTCTTCCACCACTCCACATAACTTGATTCTTGAAAGGATCTTGAAAGCATCATTATCAATTTTTAGTTTATGTTGCTTGCATTTATTTACTAGGATTTAATTTTATTTTTTCGGCTCCTCAAAGTGAATACGATCCGGATTGTAACTGCACTTCATTATTTTGGTTAATTTTTTATGCTGATCTAAGGCGACTAACGGTCCGTTCGTCACACTTTTAGACTTGAGAGAGAATTCTCTTTAGGGTTATTCATTGTTCAAAGCTTGATCAACTTTATGGCTTCTTCCAACAATTTTGGCCATTGTTCCTCCGTGTTTAATGGTTTAAATAGATCATTTGACCTTTGTTTAGCTTTCTAGCGGGATCTTTCCCCAATGTATTTGCACCATATATGTTTGGTAGGTTTCAATCCACTAATTGTGTCTAACATGTGACACAATCTATCACATGTCTTTCAATACATCCTAATTTTGTTGAAGCCTTAAGGTTTGCTCTCTTTGCATGAAAATCTAACTTAAATGACCTCTCCAGAATATCCCTGTTATAGCTGTTCTCATGGTCACTATTGTATATGATAGCCTTAACGTTTACCTTCTTAGCAAGTACTATCATTATTGTATGTCATAGCCTTAGGTTTTGCTCTCTTAAGCACTCAGCTAATATTAAAAAAATCATTAGATTCTTGGTCCATGACCTAACAAAGTTTGTCCATGTTCATGCCCATAACATTAAAGCCAACTATATCCACCCTACACTCATAATCTAATCTACTGTATTTGCCAATGCAAAATCAAATTCTTTCATTACCATTCACCGTTGATGATTCTTTATGGAACTGATAGAAAATATGAACTTAGTATACCATGAAAAAAGAGTGTCAACAATAGAAACTCCACAAAATACATATATACAAACACCTTCAAGCTAAAACTCATGGAACCTTGAAGCCAAACATACTAACTCCCATATCACACACCAACAAGCAATATACAAGTCAAGTACACCCCCACTGATAAGTAGCAAGTAGACCCACTTCAAAGGCACTGATGTTCACCCTCTTTCCTTCTTAAGTAGCTTTGGAGTCCTAGTTCCTTTATACAATGTCCACTTCTCAAGCTTTCACAGAAAGCCTCCAGCTCCAGCTTCTCCAAAGTGTGTTGCATTGTGAGAAGTTTGCGATTTTTAGGACATTTTTAGGGTCATATATGTCCACTTAATTTCCTTGATCCCATTTTCAATTGGATCAAACCATTTTGGGTGGGAGCTGTACTATCCATATTCCTCCGTATAAGGAAATAAAGGCTAAACAAGTAATTGAAGGTTAGATAAAGGTTAAGAAAAATAGTGGAAAGTCTTGGGAATGCCATATGTGCTTTGTCATCTTGAACAGTGGCAAAATGGTAATTATTGAGAAATCATCATAAATAGGGGCATTTTGGTAATTTGAACCATGATATCAGAAATTTTTTCAAGAGGCATAGAGATGAAACGAATAATTCCCTAAATAGTATTTGAGGTATAATTGAGGTTAAAGTAGAAAAAATGACCTCAAAATGAATTTGCAGTAATTATTTAATTTTTTGCTTATTAAAGAGTTTTAGCCAAATACACTTATTTAAAATATCAAGAAGCCTTAAACAATAAATTAAGAGTATAAAAATTTGCTAAAAAATTACGCAGCTTTAAAAAATTGATTTCAGGTTAAAATAATGAAATGTTTACCTGAACAGAAAGAAAATGAAAGCAAACCCCAAAATTAGGGTTTTTATAAGAAATTTCCAAAAGGGTATTTCTGAAAAGAGATTAAAGTTGAGAAAAATCATAAATTGATTCTCAAATTAATGGGAATTTTTAATGACCATACACTGATTAACTGATCAGGGAATTCCTGAAAAGTAAAGCATTCCTGGGAGAATGGTTTCGGTTAAAGGAATCATAAAGTATCCATAAAGCATTTGAGTCTCTAAAAGGAGATTAAGGTACCAAAAATAACCCACATGACATCATATTATTTCAAGATAAAAAGTAAAGATGATTTTATGATAATATGGTAGAAATTATCAGTAAAATGTTATTTTATCAAATAAAGGTGTGGGACCTACATGTAGTCTTGATTCTTAAAGTTCAATACCACTCCAAGACCCTTAATCTCAGCCCAAAATATAAAATATAGAGAGGGGCGTGAATGAAGAACAAGAAGGAAGATAGTAGAATCAAGCCAAAAATCCAAGAAAAGGTGAGTTTATAGCTTGAAATCTTCCATATTTTCAAGTTTCTAGCACCTAGCCTCCATTTAATCTCATTATTTTCTCTTGAAATGATGTTCTTGAAGTCAAGAGGAAGAGCGCATAGAGCTTTTAGTGAGACAAAGGGAAGAGAAGCTCAAATTGGAATATGTAACCTTCAAAATCCCACTCCAGTGATGTTATTGAGCTTGTTGTTGGATTGTGGTTGTTTGATTTTTGTTTGAATTTTGAAATGATGAACTATACTGGGAGATACTGTCCAAATTTTGTAAAATGCATGGGAGAATAATTTTAAGTTAAAGAATGGTTAAAAAGTTAGAGGTTTTGTAAAACGCATGGGAGAATGATTCGTGTGAAGAATTTAAAGGTTTTGTATGGTCCCAATAAAGTTACTCTTGGAATGAATCGTTTGATTATGAAAAAGTGAATTTAGTTCATCAATATCAATTTGGATTAAATGATTTAACAATTGCTCTTGACCAATTATCAAACACTGAAGATGATGACTTTTGGCAGAAGTGTTTGATTGGCATTTTTATTAATGTCAAAGTCTTGGATATAAAGAAAGTGAGGTTTGGCTTTGCATATGCATGGCATTTAAAAAGGTTAATTTGCTGTTGTTAGTAACTTTGGTGATGCACATATTATATCTGGAATGTTAAGTAGGAAGATTATAATTATGTCCTTAACCATGGACCCTAGTATGTTGAGATGTTTTAGGGCTTGTTTAGAAGCCCATTTCAAAATATAGGTTTTTTTTGGCAAAATCTAGGTTTTGTCCCAAAACCTAAATTTTGTCCAAGTACTCACATTTTTTCAAAACATAGGTTTTGTAACAAAACCTAGGTTAAGTTATTTTCTTGTCAAATCACACTCTCTCTTATAATAAATTTTCTCTTTCCTCTTTTTTCTTTCTTTCTCTACCATACTTATTTTTTGCCTTGAAATCCGTAAAAGTTATTTTCACCATAACTCTCCAAACACAATCACCTTTTCAAAACCTAGGTTTTGCTGTAGAATCCGTAAAAACTATTCTTCCAAAATCTATTCTCCAAACCTAGGTTTTGCCTCGAATACTGTAAAGCTATTCTCCATTGGACTTCCAAACATACTCTTAATGTGTGTTTGGAAATTCCGTTAGGAAAAATGAGTTTAGGGATTCTGAGATATTTTACAGATTTCGATATTCTTTTTATGGATTTCAAGATTTTTTTACGGATTTCGAGATACTTTTAGGAGGAAGTGATTCCCAAAGAAGCACAATCTGTATGGATAATTGGCATATGGGCATGTTTCAGGATGAAGAATAACCAAGGTTCCTATCATTACTAGAAAATCACAAATTAGCGAAGAAAATTAGCGACGACTTTGAAATTCCTCTCTAAATAGCCCAATTAACGAGGAATTTAGTGAGAAATATTAAATTCCTCTCTAATGTCCAAATTAGCGAGGAAAATTAGCGACGACTTGGATATTCCTCTTTAAAATATCCAATTAGCGAGGAATTTAGCGATGACTTAACTATTTCTCTCTAAAATGATGCCCAATTAGGGAGGAATTTAGCGAGGAATGTGCTGCATAGAAAATGGCTAAGAAGAATATGGGAGATTATATCTCGTGTAAAAAGGTTGAAACCATTTAACCAATCATTCTACTAGCCCATTTTGCGTGTAAACATAAATTACAATATGTTCAACATCAAGTCCAAGGGACATACAATCCTCATTAAGGCTATTGAAGTAAATTCATTAGCACTATCAAGATAGTCTTTTGTAATCGGATAATCAGGATAATATACTCTTAACAATTCATTGAGTAAAGAATCTTGCAAACTTCAGGTTGCAAGAAGATAATAAACAAATGTGAGACCATTTAGTTGATGCATCAATTAAAATCATATGGTAACTAAATGGTTCACTATGTGAGTTTATCATTCCATAAATATATTCCTGTATCCGATTCAAGAATCTGAGAGGCTCACATTGTATTTAACTTTATGAGGGCCTAATAATATATTTCCCTTGGAACATGCAGCATATGAGAGATAATGGTATCTATTTACACTTCAGGGTATAGCCACGTTTATTCTCAATCATTTTTCGCATCATAATTAATCCGGGATGGTCTAACCGGTCATGCCAAACATTAAATTTATCAGTAAACTTCTGGTTTACATTGACAAACTGCTGGTTTGTACTAATTAGTAAACTTCTGGCTTACTATCTTATGATATTCATTAAATTCATCAGTAAACTGCTGGTTTACTATTATATGCTTTAAAATATGCTTATATACAAAGGCAGAGAAAAATGGAGGAAATGTAAGAACAAATAGATATAAAACTAACAATAAAATAAATAAGGTTAACAGTGGAAGAATGTACATGCATATATAATTATATAAGTTATATATTTATATACTTATAGTGCCATAAGTATAACAATAATTAAATGAATATAGCTTCTGGCTATTTTATGTTAGGTAAAATATATGGCATCCACCATACGATATTAAAATAAGAGATCAAGCTAAGCTTATATAACTTCTAGTCATATAACTTCTACTTCCATTTGGTATCCATGTCTACGGATATTATGAAACTTAATAAGTTTATTATAAATTGGCTCTTTCGGAGCTTCCAATGCATATCCAATGTGTTGATTATGCACACATATTGCCTTTTTTATATGGTTCTTATCAACTCTTCTCCACTTCAGGTGAAGTTTAAAGCCATTACGATTCTAACCACGTCGACACCCACAATTCTTGCCATGTCAACATCCTCGTCCATATCCACAGTCATAAACATATTTGTTAGATACTATATTCTCTTCTGGGAATGGATTCGAACCAGTTGGACGGGATTCGTGACTTCTTTTTTTTTTAATAAAAGCTTGTTATTTTATTTAGCCACAAGGAGATAAGAAATTAATTCAGCATATTTCTTGAAACCTCTTTCATAATATCACTACTTCAAGAGCAATTCGAATGAGCTTTTTGGAAGGTAACCATCTTCAAGTGGTTATATATTTCCTTCACATTGATCCAAAGAAGAGTGTATCTTTATGGTCAAATATTTGATTAAGAGCTTTATGGTGGTAGAACATAGATATTGAAAATAAATGTCTTTCTAGTAGTTGCAAATTCAAATTTACCAATCATAATTTAGATTAAGGCAATAAAGGAAATTCTTAGAATATGAAATGCAATATAACAATACAAATGATAAAAGAAAAATTATGTTGTTAGTTAATCTCAAGCGTTTAAGACAATCAAAATTAAAACTTATGGCTTCAGGCCATTTTTATTCTCATGGCTTCAGGCCAATCAATCAAATTAGGATGAGAAATTAATGCCATATAATTTTATAATAGAAAATTAAGGCTATACAGCTTCTGACCATTTAATAATATAAAGAATAAAAGTTATATAACTTCTGGCTATATAATCTCATAATAGAAAATTAAGATAGAAAATAAAATTTTATGCCTTTTATCTTCAGGATAAAAGTTGTATATGGCTTCTAGTCATATATCATATAATCAAATGAATATGGTCTCTGGCCATATTAAAAAGAAATATGACTTCTGTCAATTTATCAACATGATAAAAGTTGTATATTACTTTCGGCCATAAGATAAAATATAAAAATGCATATGGCTTCTGATCATATAGCGTAGAATCAAAGGAATATGGCTTATAGCTATAAAATCTCAAAATTAAACAATTAAAGAAATATGGCTTCCATTCATATTATATCAAAATTAGAAATAAAAGAAATATAACTTTGAGCCTTTTATCCATTGTATATAGCTTCTGGCCATAAGATAGAATGTAAAATGTATTTGATTTCTGGTCATATACCATAGAATCAAATGAATATGGCTTTCTGCCATATTAAAAGAAATATGACTTCTGGTCATATTATATCAAAATCAGAAATAAAAGAAATATAACTTTTGGCCTTTTATCTTCAGGATAAAAGTTGTATATGGCTTCTGGCCATAAGATAGAATGTAAAATGTATATGATTTCTGGTCATATACCATAGAATCAAATGAATATGGCTTCTGGTCATATTAAAAGAAATATGATTTCTGATCATATAATTTCTTAATATAAAATCAGATATATACAAGGCTTCAAGCCATATAAATAATATATATATATATGAATTTGTAAATGAGATTATAATAAGAAAGCAATAATAATCTCCAATTTAAGCCATGGAACCCGATGTTTAAAACAATCGGTAAAAGATTCACTTTAATTCCATATAGTGGCTAAGATTATCCCAGATACACTAGTAAAAAATTACCATATACCTGCGGATTTTAAAATCTGTCCCAAATTTAGTATTTGTCCTTGGTGCTACCAGAAGACAAGAGAAAAGTCTGTATGCTTGTAGAACTTGTTTTGCAGCCATAGCTACTTCTATAGGATAACTGATTCGTGGCTTGTTAAATACAGGCTAGGATAACTGGTTCAGGAGTCTGGATGACCTATTTCTATAGAGTCTGGATGACCTATTTTCTTTGGCCATTCGGTTGAATGAATCATTTTGGGAGTTGAAAGCTATAGAGTCTGGAAGTCTTTTTTTTGCTTGAATGAACCATTTTGGGAAGTTTTTCCCATTAATGCCTCTAAACCTGATCAGCAAAGGTTTCATTGTTACTTTTTGTGATTAAGTGCTTGAAGCTCTATTATGTGTTGTTTTTTACTCATATTTCATTACGAGATTACAATTTCAACTTTTTGGCAGGCAGTTCGTGGTACTATGATTCAGCCTCATGGTGCGCCTAAGGTAATTTATGGGTGTTTATCTATTCATATAGTTGTGGCTATTTTTGAAGAAGGAGCTGACGCAGAGGAAGCTAGAGCTGCAGGAGCCGATATAGTTGGTGCCAAAGAGCTTATTGAGGAGATTGCTAGTAACGAACATCCTCTTTCTACAAGAAATTTTATTCATCACATTGAGTAGCCTTTACCATACTAAATTTTTAAAAATTTAAACAAGTTATTTTTGTCTGCATACCCATGGGGATCAACTAGTATGTGCCTATTAGGGCAAATACATGTCAATATTTTTGTTGAGTGGTCTTATGCTTAGTTCAAGGAATGTATTGACTAGTACTAATAATGTAGGGGAGATACTAATCATGGTTGAGCGCCTCACCTTTTGTGACTTGTCCTTTTGATGCTAAGAATATGTAATCGCTCCTATTTTGATGCATTAATTCTTTTTCTATCCAAAAATCTAAAATATTATTGATCTTGTGCTTCCATAGATGGTAATAATTTAGCTTAGAGTTGACTTCTCAACTCCAGTAATGGCATCTCATCTTGGAAAGGTACTTTGTAGTTAGAATGGTTATATTCCTGTAAAATCTAAATCAATGGTTACTTTTTTCAAGAGCTTATATGAACTGTTCTGCAGATAGCACAATGTATTAGAAAACGTAGACTGATGCCAGAGGAGAAAGTAAGCAGCTCAACACTTATTTGCACTTTATTTTGTTTTTCTTTTTGTTGAAATGTAAACCATACATCTTCAACTCTTTTTTGGCTGTATCAATATTTTCTGCAGCTAGGTACTCTGATCAGTGATATCCTTGGTTAGTTAAAAGAGCTAAGACGGGGTAGTGTTGAGTTTAAAATGGAGAGTAAATCAATTGTGCATGCCGGAATCGGAAAGGTACAATTTTTTCCTCCAGCTCATGATAGACTTCTTGTAACAAGGAATATCTGTGTTATACATTACATGTAATCTGTTATATACTTACTGTGATACCCACAGGTAAGCTTTAGAGATGATCAATTACGTGCAAACATAGGTGCATTTATGAATGCTCTATTGGTTGCCAAGCCTGCTGGCTTAAAGAAGAGTAAGTGGCACACTTTTCCTTTTAAAAGTTTAAACTTCTGGGCATAATTAATAACACCCCCACATCGCCTCTTCCCAAGGCTTTGATTGGTAAGTGGCTCAATCTGGCTTAATATTAGACTTGACCTTGCTTGTAGAAAGTTAAGGTAATATAGATTTACTCCCTGACAAGTATTTAAAATGAGAACAATTTGAAGGAGTTCTAAGAATTCAAAACTTGAACCCCTCTTGTAATTTCTTTATATTAATCTTGCTTCATATTTGGGCTAGAGTGACTTATTTGAATCATTTTTCATAGTACACTTTTGATATCGATTATGTGGTTACTCAGCCCTGTGACTTACTTGTTTGTCTCATTTATTGTCTATATAGATTATCTTCTTGTATTAATAAAATAACTTGCTTGTGTTTTGATCCTATATTATCCCGCTTCTATCATCTTAACCAGCCAACTTTATAATTTTGCAGATTGAGGTGAGATAACCTTGGCTCCTGATTGACGTGCTAGTTCTGCAGATTCTTCCAAGCAACCAGATCTAAATCACTGGACAATGACTGTATTGTTTGGAGTTTTTAACTTTTATATGTATTATTTTTTAACTTGAAGACTTTTATTAGACATTAGGGCATATGCTTATGGTTAAAGACATTGTATACTTGATATTACTATTTAAAATTTGATTTTTGGATCAATTGTGTGATCAAACAAAATTTGTTTGTAAAACATTTTCGTAAATGTGTATATAAAATCCGTGAATCATTTAGCGATAGAATTTTTAAATATGATGATGCTAAATCCACATAATTGCCAATTTAGCGATGGAATATAATGTATTTAGTGATGAAATTGTTAAATTTAGTGACGAAAATTTCATACTCCCTCGCTAATTTAGCGACAGAAAAACCTGTCACTAAAGTCATCGTCAATTTAGGGACGAAAATTTTCCGTCGTTAAAATGAGGGTCGTTAATTTAACGACGGGACATTCTATCTCAAGATATTAACGACCTTCAATTTAGCGATGGAAAAGAGCTTGGTATTTTTTTGGTAGTGAAAGTCATGGAAAAAGAGAGGATTAAAATAGAAATAGAAAAAGAGAAATTCTTATGAGGTGTTAAGGAATATTTAATTATCCAAATGTACAAATAACTGATAATGATAAGTTTTTTGTGACATGCAATAATAAATTTTAATATAAGAAATGATAATATGTTCACATAATTTTGATTTTATCTCATGCATAATATGTATACCTCCGCCTGCTTGCTAGTCAAATAAAAGTTACATTTTTTCCAACAAAGAGCACTCAATTTACGTTGGAAAATATGGTTCAATGAGCACTCAGTTTGCACTCAATCTTTTCCAACAAAGAGCACTCAGTTTGCACTCAATTTTTTTTTCCAACAAATACGGTTCAATGAAATTAGGATTGGAAAAGTGGAAGTAGAAAACCCTCTATACAAACAACCCAATTTACTGTGTCCCTAAATTTTACTTTTTAACATGCAAGTGGTTCATTTTATTTCATCTCATTCTATTTTAAAATAAATAATTCATCAGTTGGCTACTAATAATTTTTTTGTTCACACACATATATAGATATTACTTGCCAAAATAACCCAATAGTTGTGGTCCTACACATTATCACACATTTTTTTTCCATTGATCATCACACATATTTAGCTACAAGAGCCTTTTACTAATTATGTAATATGAACAATATCCATCGCACTTTTCTTAAAAAATTTAAGCATATATAATCTTCCTTTTAATTTCAGAGATAATTTTAATTGGTATGAATGGTTTGAATTCAATTTGAATGATTAAAATGAAAATATATCATAAAATATTCTAATAATAAGAATATTATATGTGTGAGATGGTGAATTAGCAAGTGGGGTAACATGAAATGTGGGACTCGTATATTTAACATGCCCACATACTACAATATTCACTATATTTTTACTACTGATTTTTCTCTCTAAAATATTTCCTTCATACCTACATGCTAATTTCTTTGCTCAAATAATTAAAATATTAATTATAATTAACTCGAAATACCTAAATTTGAAGTCTCTAACATTTTAAACTCCCACATTAAGATTATTATTAATTATTTAAATTTTAGAATAAAATTTTGGGATGCTATATAGACCATCTCACCTTTGTCATTTGTTAATTTTCAAGATTTTTTATGTCATTTTCACCTTTTTCTTTAGATGCAGGATTGTTAAAGTGCTATTAATTAAAAAAATACCAGTCCTAAACATTACATGATACCACTTATATAAGTCTACATGATGTTGTATGAAGAAAGAAAAAAGTATTTTAGGATGTCAATATAATCAAAATTACAATAAAGATTTTAAAATATTTTATTTAAACAACATGACAACGGAATGCAATAAAATACAAATAATATAATATTATTTTAAGTTGTCAATATAATTCAACTTATAATCTAACTTATGATAACATGTAAGATAAAAATTATCATTACCAATTAACAAAAATGGAGACTCCTATACCATTCTTTTTTGTTCCTATATGTCTATAGTTAATTATTATATAAATATAATAGGGAAATTTATTGTGAGGTCCCAAATAAGATACATATTTATGGAAAGGTCCCATGATTCAAAATATTTATTCTGAGGTCCCAAGGCACCATTTGGGAATTAATTTCTAAATGGAAAAGACCATTATGCCCTTGTTCTCCAGGGATACCTTTTGTTTTTCCGTCTCTCAGAGAAGCACTAAAACAGAGAAGCTGAGTCAGGAATGATTGAGAGATTTGAACCACGCTGATATTCGAACCGATTCTTCTTGCTCTCCACATCTCCGCTCGAAACTCCCTCCCCAACCGATCACCGGTTGTCGTCACCGAGTTCCATACTCGATTGAGCAACCAATAATATTATCCTTATAGAATTGATTGACCTCAGCTTTTCATTTTTGCATATCTATCGATCTGTGCATCTTCGAGCTGTGGATCTGAGAATTTTTTGGACGGGGAGGAATAGGAGTTGTGTAGAACGATGCCGTCTCACGCGGATCTGGACCGTCAGATCAAGCATCTGATGGAGTGCAAGCCTCTGCCGGAGGCAGAGGTGAAGACTTTGCTATCAGGCTAGGTGATACTGGTGGAGGAATGGAACGTGCAGCCGGTGAAATGCCCCGTGACTGTATGTGCCCAATGTGCAATGTGCCAGACATGGACATGGCTATTTTCTTGCAGTGTCCCTGCTTTATGATTCCATATTAAGGCTCTTTCTGTTAAGGGCCTACCAGTTGATTTTAGACTAGACCTATTGGCTTAAGTATAATAATGAGTGATGGCAAATTCAACTGGAGTGCTTTAGTAATGAAAATACAGTTATTAGATCTTCTTGTGGGAGCTTGTTTATAACATATGCTATATAGTTGTAGGGTACTAGAATTAATTGAAGAAATGTTGTGACGTCACAAATGAGCATTGTGCAAAGAATTGAGTTATTAGTGAATCTTATATTGCGCTTCTCCAGAAGTTCTTGGTTTATTTATCATATGAATAATGGTTTGAGGATAGTGGTGTTCAGGGGTATCAAAGTGGTGGTGGTAAGATGAATTTTTCCTGAATAAAATATCAACTCAAAGAGAAGCTCTGCATCGTCACTCAAGAGCCATTCCTTTGACTATTTATCTTAGGAATGTTAGGAAGAATGTGATATTGTCTCTCATATTGAGGTGTTTGATTAGACATCACACTTATGTGACATGCATGAAAAGTTCTTTGCCTTTTGTGGGCTCTCAGCTGAAATTGGTTACGCACTAAGGATTCTGAACCATAAGTTGTTGCTATCTTTTTTCATTACTATTCCTTTTTTGTGTATCATTATGGTTCTTTAAACAATGCTGTAATATTGAAATCACAATGAAACTACTTGCATTTCATCAACCATCATATTGGGTAAATTTGTGTGCTAATTGTGTTTGCTATAATTTCAAAGAAATTACTTATACAAGATTATTCGGAAGGTGAAGCCTGAATTATTTACAAATGTCGACAATGTTGATGACAATGTCACTTGGGCAAAAGTCCACGTTCAACGTGATATGTAAGTGACTTGTTATTCCTTAATTTACTAACAATTGCATATTCCCTTTTGCCATTAGATCCATTTGTGCTTATTCTTGAGTATGAGTATCACTTGCAGCGATTCTTGTGGTGTCATATGATATCATAGCTACAAATGTGGGACGGTACTGAGGGAGATAACGGCTACACAATGCCACATTATTCAGACAACGAGTTTCACCAATTGAAGATTGGCGTTTTATGGTGGCTAGTCACTAACCCAAAGAACATACATAAGCAAAAGGTCATCTCTATACTGGAGGGGTACTAGAAGAATGCAAAACTGTGATATAATGCATCTTAGATTTATTGTACAAACAAGTCATGTTTATACTAGATGAGGAGCTTCATTGACAATTCCTTGTTTAGGTTTTTTTACAAAAAAATATGTAATTCCATATTTAATTAATGGTTATTACGTGCAATTTTGCTATGTCCATTGAGTTGTGAGTTATAAGTGTATAATGTCCAGGTTATGAGTAGTTATTGATAATGACAACAGTCTGGTGTTGACAACATGAGGTTCTGTTATTAATAACACCATGCACTGTGTTGACAACATGTGGTCCTTATATCAACAACACCATACACTGGTCATGACAACAGCATGCGATGGTAATGACGATACCATGTGCTGCTAATGACATGCGCTGCTATAATGATAACACCATGCGCTGATGTTGACAACATGAGGTCATGTTATTGACAACACTATGCGCTTGTATTAACAACATGAGGTTCTTATATTGATAACATCATGCACTGGTCATGACAACAACATGCGATGGTAATGACAACACCATGCGCTGGTGTTTACAACACCAGATCCTGATGGAGACAACACCATGTACTGGTCTTGTTTGAAACTGAATAATGATAATAACCCAAGCATAATATAATAACTTCATATACAATTTTTACATACATTGCTGTATACCAGTGAAAACATAATTTACATCGACATTGTAACTTGGATAAATGATGGTTGGATATGAGACCATGTGAGTATCAACGTATCCAACCTTCATGTACCATTTTTATTGCATTTACATAGCATTACTTACATTACCACTGCATCTTTACCTTTGTCTGCATTCCATCATCATTCTTAATTAATTAGAAATAGAGCATGAACAACACAAAAATAGAGCGCACATGCTACCATTCCCAAACATTTCTCAACAATATCCACACTTTATATATTGCATTTCATTAGGTCAACCTTCAAGCACCATAACGATATAAACAAATACAAGAGATAATCACATTAATACCCACACACTCAGCCACAACCTCTACTTAAACTGACTAACTATCAATCTACAATAAAACCAACCCAATAGTCATATAGTTGTAATTGACAACTTAGGCAGCCATATTGATAATTGTCGCGGCCTCTATTGACAACCTCATCTACTACATTTTATCATTCCATCACAGCTCTTCACACACCTCCATTTTCACCTCTATCTTTATTACATCACCATTTTTCCTAGACACACACCACACACAACACCAAAACAGAGCACAAAACATCCTACTTCATACCACACCATTTAAAACCTATCCAGATGCCTTTCAACCATTACCATATACTACACATTGCATGTTATTAGCTTCCCCTTCAAAGTTGAGAACGATAAATTAACATAAAATAGTTAAACCCACCTGAAACCTTTTTCTCAAACCAGCTATACAAGGCAAAAATGCACAGAACACGTTATCCACCATTTAGGGCAAAAACGCACAGAAACCATCAATTTCTCACAAAGATCCTCTTTCCAAGTGATTACATAACAATCAACAAATCCGTGGAAGAACAAGGTGGAAGACAGTTATGGTTGTCGTTACTTCCTTGTCACGCCACTCACTTCCTTGTTCTCCGTCCTACCCAGTATTCTCGTGCATCTGAAAGACAACCTAGTTGTTTCCCCTTTTTAATTAACAAGGGCATAATGGTCTTTTCCATTTAGAAATTAATTCCCAAATAGTGCCTTGGACATCAGTATAAATATTTTGAACCATGGGACCTTTCCATAAATATTTTCTTATTTGGGACCTCAAATAAATTTCCCTATATAATAATAGGTATAATAAATAATATTTTTATATTTAAGAATTTATAATAAAGATATATGGAAAAAAAATTAAATTGTCCAGTACACTTGACTTACAAAACTTGTGGAAATGACTTGATGGCAACTAACCGATTGAGCACGACAAACAACACTTCAAGTTACGGAGAAGGAATTAAGAGAGAGAAAATGACTTCTTGAGTTAGGCTTGCAAACAAGACTATTATTTTTCCAACCCAAATAACACTCATGTGGGTCACTAACAAGAATAGTATTTGCTATAGACAAATTGGGATTGGAAAAGTAAGAGTGGAGGATCTAGCTTGTTCAAACAACCATATTTACATGGTTGAAGTTTAGTATCACGGTTGAAACATATGTCCATATTTAGTGCCTAATAGAGTTTAAAATATTAAAACAATCCTATTTGTACCATCCACAATTTTGATTTTATCTCATTTATGATATCAATTGGGTTAATTCAAGTTGAAGAGATTAGTCTCTTATAACAAGGCGAACCAATGTGTAAATTTTTACTAGAAGATATGTTCATATTTAGTGTCCGATAATACATTATAAATGATTTCATCCAATGTTTAGTAGCAAAAATGTGTTTCATTCGATCCCATTCTACTTGTTATATAAATATATATTTGATCAAAAAATTATTTAAATTACTTTAATCATTGATATCTAGTTTTCACCCCTCCCTTCACTGCCCATGATCAGTCAACTAATAATAAGATGTGGAAGAGACTTTGTTCAAAAGTGTATTAAAATTATTTTACAAGTCGAAGTACTAAAATTTAAATCTCACTGAACCCACAAATTAATTAACACTAAAAATAAATGACTCTAGAGTCTAGTTGACTCTAAAGTCTACCATAAGTCCTTGACTTGTGATAAATACAACTACGAAAGTGACATAAATTAATTGCGATTCAAGTGTGTAGAAAAATTAGCTGGAAAAGTTTATATTCAAAATAACCCAATGGTTGTGTTCTCACACATTTTTATTTATTTATTTATTGTCCTGAGATTGTCACACTCATTTTGCTTACTCATTATATAATCTGAACAATGGATTGTGGTGATATCTTTGAGCTAATCCATTGCAATTTTTTTTTAAAAAAAATAAGCATATATAACCTTCCTTTTATTTTCAGAAATAATTTTAAGTAATACGAATAGTTTAAATTCAATTTGAATAATTTAAATGAAAATATATAGGAAACATGTTCTAATAATAAGAATATTCTATGTGAGAGAGATTGACTTATTTCAATTTTAGAATAGAATTTTAAGATATTACACAAATCGTCTCATATACTAAGTTGAGCCGGTCAAAATATAGGTACATAAAGCTTAGATATGAAGGTTCACTGTTAATCAAAATTCACATTACCTTTGTAAGAACAGAGAAATGTATTAATAAAAAAGAAGGGAAATTGGGAAATATTCAATGTCACAATGGGCCCAAACGTGTTGAATAA
>JANTPZ010146241.1:0-11747 GCA_025593235.1 Vachellia pachyceras
GAGCCATGGTTTCCTAAAGGATTATTAGATATATAGATACTTTCCAATTATTAATATCTTGGTAATTATGAGAAATATGTTGGACAGAAGAAAAGGTTGTCACAAAGAAATGGAGAAATTCTGCAGGGTGAACAAATGCATAGCAATGGTGGCAGGTACAATATCCTATCTTGAATTTTGTGTGTGTGTGGTGTTACTAATTCTTAATAATTAATCGCATGATGATTTATACCTCACAGGCGAACTTCTTCCTCACTATCAGCTGATGCGGTGTTGGAATCAGATCTGGAGGATCATTCTTATTCTGTTGATTCAAGAGCTGATGTTGGGCAGAGGAAAAGTTTGTCACGAAGAAAAGGAGAAACTCTGCAGGGTGAACAGATGCATAGCAGCAATGGCAGGTGCAACATCCTTTCTTGGATTGCAGATGTGTGTGTGTTATGTTACTAATTCTTAATAATCAATCACATGATGATGTATAATTCGCAGGCAAACTTCTTCCTCACGAACAGCTGATGTGGTGCTGGAATCAGATCTGGAGGATCATTCTCATTCAGTTGATTCAAGAGCTGATGTTGGACAGAAGAAAAGTTCATCACGGAGAAATGGAGAAACTCTGCAGGGTGAACAAATGCATAGCAATGTTGGCAGGTACAATATCCTATCTTGGATTGTGCGTGTGTGGTGTTACTAATTCTTAATAATTAATCGCATGATGATGTATACCTCACAGGCGAACTTCTTCCTCACAATCAGCTGATGCGGTGCTGGAATCAGATCTGGAGGATCATTCTTATTCTGTTGATTCAAGAGCTGATGTTGGGCAGAGGAAAAGTTTGTCACGAAGAAAAGGAGAAACTCTGCAGGGTGAACAGATGCATAGCAGCAATGGCAGGTGCAACATCCTTTCTTGGATTGCAGATGTGTGTGTGTTATGTTACTAATTCTTAATAATCAATCACATGATGATGTATAATTCGCAGGCAAACTTCTTCCTCACGAACAGCTGATGTGGTGCTGGAATTAGATCTGGAGGATCATTCTCATTCAGTTGATTCAAGAGCTGATGTTGGACAGAGGAAAAGTTCATCAGGGAGAAATGGAGAAACTCTGCAGGGTGAACAAAGGCATACCAATGATGGCAGGTGCAATATCCTTTCATGGATTGCGTGTGTGTCTGTATACCTATGTTATGTTACTAATTCTTAATAATTAATCTCATGATGATGTAGAATTTGCAGGCAAACTTCTTCCTCACAAACAGCTGATGTGGTGCTGGGATCAGATCTGGAGGATCATTCTTATTCTGTTGATTCGAGAGCTGATGTTGGACAGAGGAAAAGTTCATCACGAGGAAATGGAGAAACTCTGCAGGTTGAACAAATGCATAGCAATGATGGCAGGTGCAACATCTTTTCATGGATTGCGTGTGTGTGTGTGTGTGTGTCTGTACCTAGGTTATGTTACTAATTCTTAATAATGAATCACATGATGATGTATAATTCGCAGGCAAACTTCTTCCTCACAAACAGCTGATGTGGTGCCGGGATCAGATCTGGAGAATCATTCTTATCCTGTTGATTCGAGAGCTGATGTTGGACAGAGCAGAAGTTCATCACAAGGAAATGGACAAACTCTGCAGGGTGAACAAATGCATAGCAATGATGGCAGGTGCAACATTCTTTCATGGATTGCAGATATATATGCGTATATGTATATCTATGGTATGTTACTGATTATTACAATCACATGATGATGTATAATTCGCAGGCAAACTTCTTCCTCACAAACAGCTGATCTGGTGCTGGGATCAGATCTGGAGGATCATTCTTATCCTGTTGATTCGGGAGCTGATGTTGGACAGAGCAGAAGATCATCACAAGGAAATGGACAAACTCTCCAGGGTGAACAAATGCATAGCAATGATGGCAGGTGCAACATTCTTTCATGGATTGCAGATATATATGCGTATATGTATATCTATGGTATGTTACTGATTATTACAATCACATGATGATGTATAATTCGCAGGCAAACTTCTTCCTCACAAACAGCTGATCTGGTGCTGGGATCAGATCTGGAGGATCATTCTTATCCTGTTGATTCGGGAGCTGATGTTGGACAGAGCAGAAGATCATCACAAGGAAATGGACAAACTCTCCAGGGTGAACAAATGCATAGCAATGATGGCAGGTGCAACATTCTTTCATGGATTGCAGATATATATGCGTATATGTATATCTATGGTATGTTACTGATTATTACAATCACATGATGATGTATAATTCGCAGGCAAACTTCTTCCTCACAAACAGCTGATCTGGTGCTGGGATCAGATCTGGAGGATCATTCTTATCCTGTTGATTCGGGAGCTGATGTTGGACAGAGCAGAAGATCATCACAAGGAAATGGACAAACTCTCCAGGGTGAACAAATGCATAGCAATGATGGCAGGTGCAACATTCTTTCATGGATTGCAGATATATATGCGTATATGTATATCTATGGTATGTTACTGATTATTACAATCACATGATGATGTATAATCCGCAGGCAAACTTCTTCCTCCCAAAAAGCTGATGTGGTGCTGGAATCAGATCGGGAGGATCGTTCTTATTCTGTTGATTCAAGAGCTGATATCGGACAGAGGAAACATTCTTCACGAAGAAATGAAGAAACTCTGCAGGGTGAACAAATGCATAGCAATGACGACAGGTACAGCATCCTTTCATGGATTGCAGAAATGTGTGTGTGTGTGTGTGTGTGTGTGTGTCATGTTACTTATTTGTAATAATCAATCACATGATGACGATGTATGATTCACAGAGTGCAATTTGCTTTGGATGTCAATGGGCAAACTTCTTCCTCGCAAACAGTTGATGTGGTGCTGCAATCAGATCTGTATGATCATTCCTATTCTGTTGATTTAAGGGCTGATGCTGGCTACATTGAATGTGTTTTTCAGCCAAGTAATTCTGCGCAGATTGAAGAGTGGGAAAGTAAGGAATCACCTCCTTCTAGGTTGACAGAGAAAACTGATGCTCTTCAGTCGGCATTTCCTACTATAGAGTATAATTTTTCCCAAGGCTCATTTGACAGGCTAATTGCCTCCACTTCTACCGGTCTTACATGGGATGAAAAGGAAAAGATAGTGGATTCTGAAAATCAATGGTGCGATAAGGATGAAATTCCAGAGGTCCTTGATGAAACACAGAACCTATATATGCATGAAGATGAACCTGTTGCCTCAGAAAATAGTGATTTCTCATATGGAGAGGAAAGAAACCTAAAACCAGTCTCCAGCATGGTCCAAGCAGATGAAACTGATAGTGAACCTGATAATTACTTGGATGCTCTTAATACTATTGAATCAGAATCTGAAAACGATCTTGATTGTGAATCAAAACGAGGGGCAGAGCAGTTCACATCTCGTGTATCTTCTGAGGTCATGGGAAATGGAGTGGGGGCTACGTCTACTGTACTAGACCATGATTTTTACAATGTTTTTTCTCATGCTGTATCTAGTTTTTCTCTAAACAAAGAAACAGGTTTGGATTTCCCTGAAACCCTGCAAGAAATTCCTCCTCACATATCAGGTGGACATGTAACTGGTTTAAGAAATCTAGTTTCATCAGAATTTCCTGATAAAATAGACATGACCAATGTTTCAGCTGCTTCTTATGACTTTGGGAGTCCCATCCATGAACCGATTCCTGACATATGTGGAAATTCTGTTTTGCACTGCTCTGGTGGCGCAAATCGTTTTGACAATGCCTGTTCTTTTAATGACACAGTGCCAACATCCATAAAAAATGTTCCATCAAATGCTCCTGTATATATAGAAAGTAAAAGAAAATCAGTTGACTCTCATGGCTCCGAGAGTCCCAACCATGAGCAGGAGCCCCACCAACCTGCAAATTATGTTTTGGACTGCTCCATAGGCACCAATCCCTTAGATAATGTTCATATTCTTGACAATGCAGTGTCAATGTCCATTGAGCCTGTTCAATCAAATGTTGTTGTCAACAGAGAAGTGACTGAGAGTTTAGGAGATGCTTCTGAGTATCATATTGGGGAACAAATGCCTCGTATATGTGGGAATTCTGTTTTTGAAAATGCTCATAATGATTCACTGTCAGCATCCAGTGAGAATGTTCAACCAGATGATTTTGTTAATTCAGAAACAGCGGAGAATTTAGCTGATTCTCATGCCCATCAGAGCCCCATCCATGAACAGGTGTCTCATGTATGTGGAAACTCTGTTTTAGAACGCTCTGTATGCACCAATCCATTGGATGATTATCCCACACTTAATGATTCAGTACCAGCATCCGTTGAGTTTGATCCATCAAATGATCCTGTTAACTTTGAAAGGACTATAAATTTAGCTGATTCTCAAGGTTCTGTGAGTGCCATACCTGAACAGTTGCCTCACATTAGTGGAAATTCTGCTTTGAACTCCTTGGGAGGAGGCACCGATCCCTTGGGAGATGATGATACTCTTCATGTTACAATGTCAGCATCCATTGAAACTGATATATCATCTGGTTCTAGAAGTTCTGATTTACCATACAAAGAATATAGTATTGACAGCAATGTCTGCAAAAGTAAGGAGACTCCTCCAGAGCCTGCTAATGATCCTTCACTTGGGTTATGGACTAATGGTGGATTATTGGGACTTGAGCCATCAAAACCCCCTGATTTTGTTATGCCAACAAGTTCTTTAAATCAAGGACTTATAACTTCGACTAATGATACAGATGGTGTTTCAAATCATAATTCAATGCTAAAGAGCAATGGATATAGGCAGGAACAAGATTTATCGAAGACTGCTGAACTAAATCAAAAGGAACAAAGTTCTAGATGCTTAGTATCACAGTGTGATGATCAAGCTTGCATCTCTGGAAAGACACCTAACAGTCATTGGCAGAGCAGTAGACATGGTCAAAATGATGAGGATTTTGATAAAAACAGGGTACCCACACCTGGAACCGTTGTCCCTGTTGCCCTCACAGGTTGTGCTGAGCCCAGTAAGGGAAGCGAGTTAAATTCACCTTTGCCTTTTGGGCTTGGTCATAAATTACTCATAAATAGTTTTTGTCGGAAAGTTTCATTTGATGAAAAATCTGGACCTGATAATTCTTTGAGAACTGACTTATTGGAGCAGAGTGGACAGAATAGCACTGTACAGCAGTCACTCCCTGAGACAACTTTCAAAGAGCGCTTTACTTATGATTATCCCGTCTGCTCACCACCTCCTTCTCCCCCACTTGAACATATGAAAATATCCTTCTATCCTGTTGATGGGTTTGAGACCTTCAAACTAAAACTGCAATTTCCTGACGTGAGTAACCATGGTGATAGTACGAAGGATGTGTTTCCTTCATTTTGGTTGGTCCCAGAGCACTCCATTCTTGTGCATGATTCAGGCTCTTATTCAGACGATGACGATACTTTTTGTAGATCATCTCCTTTTGTGTCAGATGATTGTCTTAGTCCTCACTCTGACTATAATTCCGATCAGTGGGAGTCTGATGATACTCCTGATATCAGTGGCGGTGGGGTAAATGATTCATCTCACAGAGTAACATTAATTGAATCAAAGTCAAGTTCCCAAGGAGGCAGAGGAGTGACCAATTTTGATATCAATTTGGACAGTGAGCATATTATGCTTACTCAGGATAGTGCGGAACCTTCTTTATCTGGACATTTACTTGATTTTCCTTGCTTTGATGCTATGAACCCTGTTCTTGGAAAAGAATGTAATGATCATTCTGATTGCGCTAATAATCTCAAATTTTCTGTACCACCAGCACCGCCTCTTCCTCCCAATCAGTGGTGGCTCTCAAATCAGCTGTCAGATATGATGAATGAAAGACAAAATTTCATGTCAAAAGACACTGAACAAATTAATGATCTAAATATTTCAGAATCTACACTACAAGTTAGGCCTATGCTGGTGGAGAAATATCCAACTGATCACGAGGATCTTGAGTTTAATGATGATATTCCACGTAAATTGAGGGACAAGGTATTCATCTTATTGATTCTTCTTTCTAAAGCTTTATGGTTAAGTAACCATGGTAGATATGGAAATTTGCCAGTATTAACCGATTCAGTTATTTTGAAATGAATACACAAAAGAAAGGGAACCAGGTGGTAATTGAAAGGGATATGAGTTAAAAGGAAGATTTTCTTAATCAAATCTGAAGAAAAGCAGCTATTTTCCATTGTTAACGATTTAAGCAACAGATGATGATTCTTTTCATTCCTTAACTTTGATTGTTATCGTTATTGTCACAGTCCTTCAATCTAAGGCATGCAGTAACAGGTAAGCCAAATGATATCACAAGTGCCGCTACAACTGACAAAATTGCTGCAATTTTGGAGAAAGCGAATGCCATCCGTCAGGTTTTTATCAGCACCTTCTCGTTCCTTCTGTCACTCTCATTTTGTTCTGAGCCCAGTGACTGTATATTATTTGCTTATCATGTGACTGATAATTATAACTGGGAAACTCTTCATAGGTTATTTCAAGTGATGATAGTGAAGATAGCGATAGCTGGAGTGGGAGTTGACGTGTTTGATAGTCACATCGATTGGTCTGCAAGAAAGTCTTCTTTGCCTCTTACCAGAAGTTTCATGAGGCCTTGTTGTAGTGTAACTATGTGTGAATAAATCTTGTTTATCTGTAATTAGTTGTATTGATGCTTCTAATTTATATAGTTATACGTCCATTTGTATTGATTCCTTCATTAGTTGATTTTACTTTGAAGGTTTTGAGCCGTCTAATCAGGTCAATGTATTCTTAGATTACTGTTCCGGGCAACTATACACAGAATGCTAGAAAATATGATAATTTTGAGTCATAGATCCCGTTCGACTTTATTCTTGGCCTTTTTTTTTGACAACCATATGAGGAAAAATTTGTGAATAGTCCTTATTTAAACATTTCATTGATTAGAAACAAAATCTGAATTGAATTGTCATTGCTTTCTTTGTACGCAAAATACTGATGCTTTCGAGGTATAGAAGTATATTTATCATTTCCAACTAATTCTGATTGGGAGCATATCAAGACACTAAAAAGGAGAGACTCTTGTGGTTTATTATTGTCAGCTTTTGGTTTCTCCCTCAAAAGTCTTGGATTTTTTTCTTATGGTTCTTATTTTCAGTCGTAATCCAACTCCAATTGACCAAATCCTTTCTTGACAAATAATTTTTAATACCATTTTCTTGAGGTAATAAATAAGTCGGGAATGGTTCAATAGGCATTGTCCTTGTACAGACTTTATTGCAGTCCAGTTCTGGTTGGAGTATTTTTCAATTTAGTTACTTGTACAATGCAATTGTTTTTTTCTTATTTTTTTTCCCATATTGCTTCTCAATCTAATCTTCCATAGAATTTTATTCTGTTTAGCCCCTCATACGTCATTAGCTAGGAAGATTCTTAGCTACAAGCCGCCAGGGAGAGACTTGCACTCAATAGAGCATAGCATATATACCATGAGTGCTGTTATTTTTATTCCCTTTGTAAAACGAAGGTTACACGTGAAAAAAATAGGAAAAATCACAGGCAATCGTTGGTTATAGTGAAATGGATTTTAGCAGTTTAGAGTTTGTTTGATTTCCCGATTAAAAATTTAGGTTTTGTTTAAATATTTACATTTTTTAAAAAATTTATTTTGGAGACAAAATCTATGTTTAAAATTTAGGTTTTAAAAAAGTTATTTTTTTATCAAATTACACACTACTAATATATTTTCTCTTTTCTATTTTTTATTTTTTTTCTCATAAAGCATAAAAGTTATTCTCACAATGACTTCCCAAACACAATCATTTTTTCAAAATCTAGGTTTACCTCGGAATCCGTAAAAGTTATTCTCTCAAAATTTATTCTTCAAAACCTAAGTTTTACCTCAAATTTCGTAAAAATTGTTTTCCACCGGATTTTCATCAAGCTCTTAATCACAATGTTATCGAATTCATAGATGCAGAAAAAGTTTTTGAATGAGCGATTTCCAATTAGAATAAATAATGCACCAATAAAATTTTTAACAGGGATTTAACCCAAATTTCTCAATTTTAGGCTTTATTTTGGATTAATCCATGTAGGAAGATTGATGAGGTGGATGACTCCATAGAGAGTAATCGATGGGCTCGTTTTCGTAGCTGTTACCTTTTGGATTTGCTGTCCTTCCTCCACTTCCATTTTTTTCCCATTGTTAATCTATGGGCTCATTTCATTTTCTTTTCATAATAAACAATTCAAAATGAGTGTTTGGTAGAGTTGGTAACGGCTACTACCAGCATTCCTCAGGGTGAGGGTTCGAACCCTGGGGAATGACAGCCGCGATAATTAACGCAACCTCAAAGAGGTTGTCCCATCGGTACCTCGCTACCACCATAAGGTCTTCTCACGGGGGTCTGGATTAGTCTGGGGCGGGCAATGAACCCAGGATACCCCAGGATACTGGATGGTTTATACAAAAAAAACTCAAAATTGTAAATATTCTAGGGTAATTTACCATCGGGTTCCAAATAAAATAATTAATAAATAATGGTAATATAGATTGGTAAAATTACTATCAGATCCTAACAGTAGATGGACTGGTTGTCATTAACAACCTCACTAGCAGTCAATAACAACCAGACCAGCTACTGCTGGAACATTATTGTAATTTTACCCATCTTTGAGACTTTTTGTTCATTAATGGGTTATTTGTGACCTGATGGTAAATTTCTCAAGATTCTAAATATTAAGTTCATCACAGTAATCTAGCTATAAGGTTTATTCTTGTATTTTCTGGAAAAAAAAATTTAAGAAGTACTATAACAATATTTAGAATAATAATTTTTATAAAATTCAATAACATTCTTTTGCCAAAATAAAATTCAATAACATATTCCTTACAAGTTGCCAGTAACACTTTTAGCTAAGAATTAATATTCTCTTAGAGAACTAGTTCCACATGTTGATTTTAGTAACTTTAGTCCTAAGAATAATGACAAAAAAAATAGGCATCACGAGTTTACTTTGACAGCTTCCAAAGATAGTGAGAGATCATACCTATATAAAAAAAAGGTTGAATGTAACTCTAAAAAAAAGAAAAATAAACATCATGATAGTTCAACCATACTTATCACTATTATTTTTTTAATTAATTAATTAATAGATGTGCTAATCCTTTTCTAAGGTAGAACCTAACATAGCTAATAGCCTCCCACTTGCATGGAAACCAGCTGAGGAACAACTGCATAGGAATTGGGAATAAAATATTAAAATAATAAAATATTGAAACTAAATCTCTTTGCAAGAAGATAAAGAAAAAGGCACAAGAATGACTTTTCCTGCTTCATTTGTTTATAACAAGTTGATCTCTACAAGCAACATGCCTTCTCCCCTCCTATCAACAGGCCTTAATTCATTGAATTAAAATATGAATGCTTTATTTGTTTCGATAATAACAGCATCAATCCCTATAATATACTTTTTGTGAGAAAATTATTGTACAGCAAATGAAAGATTAATCATTTGATTTTTTTTTTCAGTTTCACGAATTTGCAATAGACTTGGGTGTTTTTTTTAATATATATATATAATAAAAGAAATCACAAAGAATCAAACTCGAAAGATGAAGTTGCAGAAATGGTGAAACAAATAAATTATTCTTTTAAAAAAATATTTTGATCTCTTAAAGTATGCACTAAAGCTAGATATTGTTTGCTTGGAAGTCATTTTGAGAATAGATTTTACGGATTCCAAGGTAAAATTTAAGTTTTGGAGAATAGCTTTTATTGATTCCGGATAAAAAATAGGTTTTGATAAGGTGATATATGTGTGTTTGAAAATTCGTTGGGAAAAAGAGGTTTATAGATTCCGAGCAGAATTTACGGATTTCGAGATGGTTTTTACAAATTTCAATGTGGTTTTGTCTTGACTTACGTGCACCATTGAGAATAGGTGGGCAAACAAGCACACGTGTTCGGGAAGTTTTGGCTTTTACGGATTCTGAGGCAAAAAAGTAGGTAGGAAAGAGGAAAAAGAAAGAAAGAAAAAGTAGGAAAGAGAAAATTTATTAGGAGAGATGGTATGATTTGACAAGAAAATAACTTTTCAAAACCTACCTTTCAAACCAAGGTTTTGTATCCAAAATAGTTTTTCTAAAAAATGTAAGTACTTGGACAAAACTTAAATTTTGGGGTAAAATCTAAGTTTGAAAAGGTGAAGGCAAACAGCCTCTAATTGATAGGAATAGAGTTTAATTCTAGGAATCTGTGGTCAAAATCTCTGCGTCTTCACACGACTTGTAAACTTATTATAATATCGATCTCTGATTAGTATATAAGGATTAACAATTCAACACAATGGAAAGACTGGAAATCTCCACTTGAAAAAAAAATAAAATTGGTCTACTACTGATTCTAGATATGCAGAGAAGGCAGCATCTAAATGGCTATTTAATTAGCAAAAGTCTTTGCTTTTAAAAGTGAAAGAGCGACTTTGGAAGTTCAAGGAAGGAAAAAAAGTGCAATGTTTGAAGATAAAAAAAGAAAGCAAATTGAATTGAGGTTGCATTGTCCACATTAAAGAAGTTGAAGGGTGAGCTGGAGATTGTCTCACTGTTCAATTAATCAATTGTTAATATATGAATGTGATGTTGTTAATGATCACACACACACACACAAATATTCTTTTTTTAATATTTGGTAAAGAAATGGCGTATCAATGGATATTTAATTTGTTAAATCAAAAGCGTTGCTTAGTAAAAGGGGACCAAATAAACCCACACGACCTCGCATATTGTCCTTGTTTGCTAACTTATTTTCCCTTACGGTGAATGTAAATTAAGATAAAACCATCTCGAAATCCATAAAATTATTTTGGAAACCGTAACTCATTTCTCCCAATGGAGCTTCTAAACACACATATTATGTTCTTGTTTGAGAACTCATTTTCCTCAACGGTGTAGGTAAGCCAAGACAAAACCATCTCGAAATCCATAAAAGAATTTTGAAATCTATAAAACTATCTCAAAATTCATAAAATCACCTCGAAAGCCGTAATTCTTTTCTTCACACGGATTTTTAAAACACACAATTACTACTACTACTGTAATTATTAATTGTTGCTGCCGCACGCAAAAAGTTTAGGAACAAACTCTCTTGTCAAAAGGAAATACCAAATACCATTATCCTCACAAGCAACTTACTTTAAAATGCTCTGGCAAAAAAAAAAACTTGCTTTAAAATGCATCCAACAAAAGAAGAAAGATGGCTTATCAATGATATATAAAACATCTTGATGTTATTTTTTTAACAATACATCCAGTATTATGTGATTTTATTTTTCAATTAAACACAACACATTTATGTTATTTATGATTTAGAGTGCCAGATTATAAATAAGATTAAGGTTCTGAATGTTACTTTAGCCTTAATTTTTCAAAGAGTGAACCATCTAACATTTAAAGTAATATTGCACTTCAACCAATCTAAATTTGACTCCCGAGGAAGTCTCAAATATAGGTAGCCCTCCCCGTGATTATATTTCATGTTTGATTCAGATTGAAATCAGATTATTAGGTTTGACATGGGAAATAACCCGACCAACATTTACAATTGTTACCCCTAAAACACAAACGTGGGATGTTTCCTAAGAAAGTAATGGATGTCTTTCCAATATATTCGGTCCTATTTGGCGTTGGTTCATCTCCTTGTCGTTTGCCAAAAAAAAAAATCTTCAT